>CM076584.1:734497783-734638675 GCA_034641835.2 Pinus albicaulis | reverse complement strand
CTTTGCACTGCAGCTCAACAGACATTGAATTGTAAAAATTTATGATTAGGTCTACCCATATTCATCTGTATAGTCCCCAGTTTAGTAATTCCTTTCCCCATGGAAAATTGGGTCATGCAACACTATTCTCATGGCTCTGAGAAAAAACCACTTAAGTCCCCAACTTATACAAATATGAAAAACAATCAAAAGTAAAATTATGAACTCATAAAAGGATCAATACATGTGAATGAAGAAAAACCTACAACCCTGAATCCATTACTCGACAAGCTCGTTCACCCAACCAACATCTGGCGACTTTGCTGATGAAGAATAGTCTTGATTGAGATTTTCTCTCGTAAGCCTTGAGTATACCTTTGCCCTCAAGTCTTTACCAGATTCGACCCTTTGAACAACATCATCCAACCCAACCCACATCATCGGTGTTTTCTGAGTGAGTTGGTGTGCAGGGGAGGCTTTGAATGACACAGTGTCACAGGTTCGAAACCCTTGGAGATCGATGCCCACCACCACCATTGATCATTTGGGGTTGAACTTGCAGCCATGAAGGTACAGAGGATTCCTTCAACCTCAAACTCTGTAGTGAATTAATAAGGTCACCATTAGCTGTTACAGGGATTTATATGTTAATAACAACGTTTTGAAGACCAACTCTAACTCTATAAGTATTAGACCAACCAGGCTCAGAAGATAGAGGCGGGGACGCAAAGGGTGACAGCGGTGGAGGCAGAGCCGGAGGTGACTGAGAATGCCCCACCAATGTCAAAGTCGGCGAAGATATCAAAGATCAGTCGGGACTTGAACTCACGGTTCCTTCCAGCGCCTATTGAAGCGGTGATCCGTCATAAGCCGCTGTCAAGTCGACAAACAATAGTTCTTCGGAGCAGAAGCAACATGCAGCGCCATAATGCTTCTTGAATTGCTGTTGGGAGATGAAAGACCTGGCAACAAGTGGAGTTGTTGCAGAGTATGAGCAAAGAAGCAAACTCTATGCTTACAACTCCTCCCATCTTTACAAAGTTGGGTCGAATTTCGAGCAGGATGAAGGCACCATTTGAAAACGCCGTGAGAAAACTCGCAGGCATCCACCACATTTCTGTCTCCTGTAAACGCTGTGAGCTACTTTGCAGGAAAAATTAATAACCAGATCCAAACACTGCACCATCCAAATACGGCTTTGCGACACATAACCCATTACATGGAGAAATACTCAGAGCTGAAAACCTTCATTGGAATAGATGGCGAAATAACTACAGAGGTAGTACAGAGACAAGCGATAGGAAAACGTCCACGGAAATCAAGCTAACAGACTAACAGATGACAAACAAGTGGACAAATTTTATTAGTCAGAAGGGCGATACGGAAGTTCTCCTATTGGCTGGGGTGAGCAGTGTTTTCTCACCCCACTCCAGCAAAGAAGATGCCTCCGGCGTAAGTAGAGGACAACCAAAACGGGACAAAATATTAGTTTCTAAAAACTGAATGATGACAAAATCTGTTGCTTGCCTGGTCAGGATTGCTTCAATCCACTTTGTAAAGTAATTTATGGCTGTCAATGTCCACTTATGTTGTGCAGATGATGTTGGGTGAATCTTGCCTATGAAATCTAGGTCCCGCTGCTGAAATGATGCATGGACTAAAATAGGTTGAAGAGGTAACAAGAGAAGCTTTCTCTTACCCTGAAAAACTTGACATTCATGGCAGCTCATTACTACTTTGTAAACATCTACAAAAAGTTTCGACCAATAATATCTTGCTCTCAATATTTTATTGGTCGTTGTCTTCCAATATAGGTGGCCCCCACAATCTCTTTTGTGAAAGTCATTCATCACTTCCTTAGATTCTTTTTTCGACCAAATAGTTTAGCAACACACCTCCGGGATCCTTCCAGTAAAGTGCATTGTCCAGTATGCAATACTTTGAAGCTTTGAGTTTCAAAGATCTGCCTTGACTCTTAGTCATGCCTACAGGAGGGTTTAGGTGTTGCAAAATATAAACAATATCATAATATCGTGGAGATGACAAAAATATGCCAGATACCTAAATGAGATTCACTTCTTCTTCATTTTCGGACAAAGCTAAAATCAAGTTGATGTCAAGAGCATGAATATTTGACTCGGCCATGATCTTGGCTAAGCCCTGGCCTTTGATCAGCTTGGTGGGCTTGATCTCAAGGTCATACTCCAGTAAAGCTGCTATCCATCTTTCTCTCCTACGTTCTGGGTCTGTCTCCATGAGAACTTCTTTCACAAGTGCATTAGGTACATAGGCAAGAGTGTGTGAATGTAATATGTAAACTCTAAAATCTTTCAGTGCCTTAACCAAATCCAGAGCATGTTTCTCTATGATGTTGTAGCAAAGGGCTGCATCTCTGATATTGCAACTGAAAAATGCAATTGGTAGCTCTGTTTATCCCTTTTCTGCATCAAGAATGCTGCCTCAATGTGCTTAGAAGCAAATGAGAATATTATGAAATCACTAGTATAATCTGGACTTATCAAAACCTCGGCAGTAGTTAAGGAAAACTTAATAGAATGGAAATATTTCTGGGCATCTTCATACCACTTCACATCACTATCTTTCTTCAACATATTTGTCAATTCTCTAAGATGCTCCGCTAAATTAGGAATGAATCTACGTAAAAAATTCATCTTATCGTTGAATGCTTGTACTTCAATTTTGCTGCAAGGGAAATTAATCTACTGAATTGCTTGACACGGGAAGGGTCAATCTGGATCCCATCTTTGGAGATGATGTGACCAGGGAGTTTTCCCTCCTCCATGGAAAAAAGGCTTTTCTTTGGGTTGAGAGATATTCCAAACTTTCTTCATCTCTCGAAAACAATTCTCAAATGGTGCAAATGTTCATCATTAGAATGTGAAAACATTGTCAAATCATCTAAGTAAACAACCAATAAAAAATATTTTCATTGTTGAATGATATGTCCATGGCACATTGGAATGTGGCCCCAGCATTTTTCAAACCAAATGGCATTTTGGCATATTTGAAAGTGCCCCAAGGTGTAGTAAATGTTGTCTTGTCCTGATCATCTTCGTGCACCAAAATTTGGTTGTAGCCTGAATAACCACCCAACAGTGACATCCGGGAAGAACCGACAACTTTTTGAAGTATATGGTCCATCTTCGGAAGTGGATAGTTGTCCTTGACGAACACTTTGTTAAAGTTTCTGAAATCTATGCAGAGTTAGATTTCTCCTTCTTTCTCACTGGGACCAAATTTGAAATCCAATCAGAGAATCTACTCGGAACAATGATACCGGACATGAAAATTCTATTTACCTATTTTTCAATTGATGGCAGCAATCTGGGATTTATCTTTCTCAACTTTTGCCGAAAGGAATTTTGATTAGATTTGATCAGGACAGTGTGCTGAATGATGTTCTTGTCATACACCTTTAAATATGCATATTCCCATGCGAAAACATCAGAAAATTCATAAAGTAATTTAACACATTAAACCTTTACCTCGGGAGATAAGGACTTGGAAAGTTCACCATCTTTGGTCTGTCGGTTGTGCCAATATTTACTTCTTCAACACCCTTTTCCATAGGGATCAATGTACGCTTCCTTGCTACGTCATCTTGGTCAAACAATTCTTCCAAATGTATGAGACCTTTTGGAATATTGTTGTCTTTCAGCTATAGTATATCCATTTGAGTTGCTTCTATATCTTGGTCATCTTTATCAAAGATTTGATCTATAGAACAATTCTCAAAGTATTCTTCACCATGGAGAAAGTTGTTATCTGTTTATCATCCCAGAAAACTTGCCAATATCACAAGTTATCGAGAACAGTGGGTCAATGCTTCACATGAAACTCAAATTTTCTATTTGAAAAGATGGGGATTCTGAAATTGCTTGTAGCTTTAGCCAACGAATCTACCATGAGATTTTGATTTCTTGGCACCACTCTAAGTATACACTCCTGAAACATTTTCAAAATATTAGGTAAAACTTTCCTATATTGTCTCATTCGAGGATGGTTAGCTTGATATTCACCTTTGACTTGCTTGATCACAAGTTTTGAATCACCATACACTGCAATCCTCCTTGCATCTAGTTTCTTCAGGATCTTTAAGCCAGTAATCAGTGCTTCATATTCGATTTCATTGTTAATGCAATCAAAATCTATATTATAAGAGCACAACCTTACATTTGTAGGGACCTTATTATGCTGATGAAAAGGGTTGCGGACCCAGATTCTAATGCCTGCCCCATATTTCCCCAGGGCACCATCAAAGTCCATGGACCATAAACCATTCTCATCCTTCAAATGTTGAAACTCTAATTTTTGTTTTGGCTCAATTTTTTGAACTGTCTCTTCATGCTTTTTCAGACTTTCTTCCACTTTATCCAATGGTTGTTCTGGATCTTTCATTACTTCCTCTGATTGTTGTTCTAAATTTTTCAATGCTTCTTTTGATTGTTGTTCTGATAAGCTAGGCAGATTCAACTTTTCTTTTTCTATCACTTCTCTAATACAATTATGGATCTTTGGAACATCTTCTACATATACTAGTTGGATACCTACATCATTTAAGCCATTATCATTAAACAAAATGAATAACTCTAAAACTTTATGTACAACGTTTATCAAATGATTGTTAGGCTTTTCTTTGCTTGTGATCATATATTTCATCTTAGTTTCACGATATAATTTTCTCAATTGCTTGAAAAACATGGATAGCTGCATAAGAAAAGTCTAATTGCAATGTGCCTTGTAATCCCCCCCCCCAGGATCTTGACAGCAGCATGCCAAAACGTAGCGGTATGTCAGCTACCACCACATCCATTAGAACATTCTTTGTCGAAATCTGCTCTAGGGAGACTAAAAAATATTGAATCAGGCAAATCCAGCGGGCTATACCTTAATCAAAGGAGTATAATTCATGGTAGGGATGAGTGATGTCAAGGCCCAACTTCTCCATTATGGATTTTGGCATTAGATTGTGGGAGGCTCCAGAATCTATCATGGAATTATGTAAAATGCATTGGTGAATTCTTAGACTCAAGTAAAAAGGAGGAACCTTGCTATCTTCTAATTAACCGTCAATAGCAAGACCAAAATGCGTTCAAGCTGATCATCTTTGACATTTACCATGTTGGAAAAAGGATCTACTTTAATCATCTTGGCAACATGGGACTTGTGCTGGTTATTCTTAACAAGCTTGGTTAAAGGAATAGACACTTTTAACTTTGAAATTTTTGTATCTAAACTGAAGGGAGTAGTTTTGTCTACCTCTTTAATGACGATGTCTCGCTATATAACATGGTCCTTTGATGGAACTTCTTTCTTCTAATTGTCCTTTTCCTTATTTACTGAACTTGTGGATGGATGATTTGATTTGTTATTATTTGCAATCACAGGCTCTTTCCCCTTACTTTGATTGCTCGGAGGATTCTGCCTTGTTTGAGTGTCTTTCTCCTGAGATGCTCTCTTTTGAATGGAATTAACCGGCACATCTATGCTCGTCAATGACATCTGCCTATTTTGTGAACTAAGTGAATTCAGGTACCCCCACTGGTAATCATCTGATTCGATCTCTAATTCATGAACATTAGAAAGGATAAAATCTTCATATTTAGGTTGATCTTTATTTTCAAAATACTCCTCATCTTCAGTCAAAAACATAGGCAGATCATCAGCTTTGAAAAGGAGGTTTTCCTCAACAATTGTGTCTTCATCTTCTTCTTATCCTTGAGCATAATTCTGCTGCAAGGGTGTCCTGATTTGTTGTTGCTGCTGTGGTGGTTGTTTAGGAGCCCATTGTTCTCTATGCTTAATCCATAACTAAGGCTGTTGCTAACCTCTATAGTTAGGATTTCTGACCTCAAGTTGTCTCTCAGTGATGGACATCCTGACAACCATTCGTTCAATAGTTCTTATCAAATTATCCATCTTAGCATCAGAAGATGAGGTGGATGGTTCATCTTTAATAGTAACTCTCCTCTCATTCCTAGCTCTTGCTCTCTTCATCAACAGATTTGCTTCAATGTTGATCGCTTTCTTTTGCATATCTTCTGGTGTAGCTTGATTTCTTTCCCTTAATTGGTAAGCCATGTGAGCATCAAATGCATCTGGATAACGTATGAGAGATAAGCCTAGAGGAGGCTTGATCTCAACAAGAATTGCATTGTATATCCTATTAAAGCGAGTGTTGAAATCTTAGACTGATTCATTAATATTTCTTTTAATGTTCTCATACTCATCAAGCAATTGTAAGTGATTTTTCTCTACCTCCCACCAGGCTATAAAAAAATCGGTGAGTTGGTTTGGAGTGGCAATGGAATTAGCATTTAGATACATAAACCAAACTTTGACATCTCCAAATAAGCTCTGGACTATAATCCTCTTTTTTTCATTGTCAACATGAACTTCCTTCAAATCTATGAAGTCAGTGACCTTAACAATATGTTGTCTTACAGATATGTTAGAGTATGCATCAAACAAGGGGAATCTTTGGCCATAACCCTGAGGTAAATCATTCAATTAGGTTGGTAAGATGAGTGGGGAAAATCTTACCATGATTCCTAATTAATGAAGTGCGGGATTGACAATAGGAGGGATTGGCTGAATAGGTTATAAAGGAACATAAGTTGTAGGTACTGAATTAGTATTGAGTTTGAGTTTGAGTTGAGACAGAAACTTCCTCTTGATGGTAGAATTGGATCCAATATTTGATGTCAAGGTCAGAGTCAGGCTTAATCTCTTTGAAAAACTAATATTTCATAGGACTAAGGTCTAATTCATACAATCACTTGACCTCGTATAATCTTAAAGGATCGAATACTATATCATCTAAAGAGGTTTCAAACCTGGATTTAAACAACGACAATTCAATTTTCAGATCATACTGTATATCTCCGAGAGAAAGTAATTTGGCTGGTAAAGAAATTGATCTTACCAATGGAACTGGTCCTGACTGAATGTTTGTAGTTTGATATCTATGCCTCCGAAAGATCTTCTCTGGATCATCTACTAGATCAACTAGATCAGGATCGGGATTTGCACTGGTATACCTTTTTTGAAGCTAGTCTACAATCTTAGCACTGCAATTATCGAATCAGCCTTTCTAAAACTTAACCCTATCATCCAAAGGATAAAATTCCAAAATTTCTTGTTGTACACCCAAGGAAAACAATTCTTTCATTCCTCGGCAACGGCGCCGGTATGTTATCACTCCACCAGATTTCTAAGGCTGAAGAAGAAATCCCAACAGAGGTAACAACAAACCGATCTTTTGGCTTGGTATCTAGCCCTAGCAAAATGGAGAGGGCTCTCTCCACAAGGTCACAGCCAAGAGGGCTAGATAAATTAGGGTTTTATGCTGGGTATGAAATGCAGAAGGGGTTTTGATTTGATTTGATTAGGTTGCTGGATGAGAATATTAGGTCAAATAAGCTAGGTCAAGGTAAATAGGATTAGGTTTACACTCCATTCAATGGGGCAAGGTAGGTAAGAAGGCTAGAACATTAGGATTCTTGGGATGAAATGGTTCAGACAGGTGAGGAGCTAGGAAGAGCATGAAAGATGAATTCTTCCTAAACTGAAAGAAAGATTAACAGACTATGGAAACTTCCCCAAAACAAAGCATGTGAGATGAATTTTGTTCATCCACTTAAAAGTGATCATACAATAGAAGCACAATGAATTATGAAAATAATACATTCAAACATAATGATACATGAGAAGAAACAATGCTAGACAACCATACCACAGGTATCCCAAAGAAATGGCTGCAACACTTTTATTAAGCTCCTACCAAAATGATTACAATAGAGTCTCTCATCAATATGCCAACATCCAACTGATTCCAACTTGTGAAATGAATAAGAAACTACATGATATATAACTTAAACAAACTCCTCTCAGCCTCAGGGTCGAATCCATGAGAGGAGGAGCAGTTCCACCAAAAATTGAGTTGAAAGCTGAAGTTTAGGGAGGTCCAAGTGACTCATCCCTAACTTTTTCGAACTGATTCATTACACCTCATTGAGTTCATTTACCTAATGTATTTACCCTAAGAAATAGTAAAAAAAAACCATAATTACATTTACATCATTAATTTATAGAGGTAAAAACATGATTCCCCAAGATAAAATTCAATTTGCAGAAAAACTCAGAAAAAATCAGAAAACTGCCAAACACGCCATCTCTTTGTCAAACGCGTCATCCATGTTGCAACATGATTTTTAGTGCCTTCCCAGCATCCAAATTGGGCTCAGGATGGCTCGTTGGAAATCCCGTCCAGTCTACTTTCTAAATATTCCTTTAGTTTTTATAATGGAGTTGATTTTACATATCAAAAATTGGTTCTCCAAAGACTGCTCAACGTGCAGTGCATAAGCAAAAAAATGGGCAGAACATTTATTTTTTGAGTGTTTTTTCACCTTTTCAACTGCCAATTGTCCAAAACAAGGCTAGAAAAGTGGGTTTACTACATGTATCCATCATTATGCATATTTTTGTGATCTTCTTTTGGCCAAAAAATGCCTCAAAAATTAGCACAACGCCTAGGGTGTTGCGCGTTTGGCAATCTAGCTGTCACAAGACTGTTCATGGTTTACAAAAAATCACAAAAACTTCAAAAATTTACCCAAAAACTTCTCAAAATTTAATAATTTGATGTTGATGATGTGGCTAGGCATGAAGTGAGGCTTCAGCCAATATGTTAAGCCTTCTTTCCTCTTCTTGCATGGTCAAAGCCTCAATTTGTGCATTGGCTCTTTTGGGCTTAGCCCTTGCAATTTTGTCTTTTTGGGCATGGTGTTTGACATTCTTTCTCAATACATCATTATCTTTGTTTTCCTTCTCTAGAAGTTTCTCTAAGTTTTTCTTAGCTCTATCAAGCCATGGCTCTCGGTTCTCATTGACTACTACTGTAAGTTGTTCATTCAGAGTGAGCTGATTAGAAAGCTTAGCCTCTTTTTGCCTTTGTAGTGCTAGATCTCTTTTCAGCCCATTAGTCTTAGGCCTTCTCCTTGGAACTTGTTCTACTACCTCATCTGTCACACCATATGTTTCAAGTGCCTATTTAAGGAAAACTTTGGATTCTTCTGCCTCTCTTTGAGCTTTAATGAATTTGACCTCGTCAATGACATGTTTTGTTTTTAACTGCTCGTCCTGCTCAAGAAAGTTAATGACAAATTTAGACCTGTCAAGATTAGTTTGAAGCTCTCTAATCTTGGCCTCTTTCTCCTTGATGATTATGCCAGTGTCCTCATCATCATCATGCTCACCTAGGTCAACAAGATCAAAAGCTTGTTCTATCTCATGGAGGCCCTCCTCCTCATGTCTGACCTCTGCCTGAATCTCTACCTCTGTCATCTTTTGATTCCCTTTGTCTACCTTCTTGGTTGATGTAGAAGGAAAGGCCCCTCCCACAATCTGTGGGGCAAAAACTTTCCTGTGACCTCTCTGGTATGTTTTTTCCAATGGCTCTATCTTAGCTTGCTTAGTTTTTTGAGGCTCACTGATTTCAGCTTTGTTAGGTGATCCAATCTCAATGTGGGATGGAGATAATGGTGGTGAAATAGATGAAGGAGACTGATTTGATGATGATGCGTGAACTGTGGGCTGAGATGGAGGAATGTATGTGGAAGGATGAGATGATGAAGGCACATTTTGGGCATGATAAATAGGTGGAGTAGTGAATATGTCACTAGTTATGAATGAACTCCATGGAATTTTCAATTGTTTAAGGTGATGGAGGAATATGATTTTTATGAGGGAGTTGTGAAAAATACTTTGCATTTGGTGGTCATAATCTCTCTTTTGGGCAATAAATTCCACCTTGTTAATGCTTCAGAAGAGAAAATGAGGTATGTTGAGCATCTTGACCCTTGTGAAGTGCATAAGTAGCCAGTTGTGATAGGTATAAAGTCTAGAGAACCTTCCTTCACAAGAAAAGTATTTTACGATGATTTTCATGATGGGAGCATATCTCTCTAGGAGGTAAGAGAAAGTAAAAATCCTCTTTCTTTCATTCTTGTATCTAGGTTTAATGTATGGCTCATAGTATTGCTCCTTCAAGTCTGTTTGCTTGAACCATTTTTCCCCAACATTTGGGATTCCAATGGCATCTGATATGATGGCAGTGGACAAAGTGAAAGTGACACCAGCAAGGGTTACCTAGTTGTCATGGAGATTGGAGATGAATAGTCTGGTCAACACAGGGTTTGTACTTTCTCACATAATTCAAAACAACCTACATGCTTAAAACATGTCACAATTATGGGAGATGCCATGATTTCCCTGGTATTTGTTGGCTCAAGTCTAAGAATTCTCCCTCGTCTGCTTGACTTCTTCTCCTTTATTTCTTCTCCCTCATTGTAGTTTATGTTCTATTCTTCTTCCATAGGTGTCTTAGTATGAAACCGTAGGGAGATGTGATAATAGTGGAATGTAGCTAAAGGGAGTGGGGAATAGTGTGAAGAAATTTAGGGAGACAGGGGAAGGGATTTTTTATTTGAGGGAGGTGAGAGGGAGTAGGAATGATGAGGGAATTGGAATAGGGAATTTAATTACAGTTTAGGGGTTTTGGAAGCCTAGGCAAGTGAGTAGCCTAGGTCTTAGGGCTTCAAAGGAAAAATCTTAGGGAAAGGGGATTATGATATAGGGAGTAAGGATAGGGTAATTATGATGTGGGAAGGGAATGAAAGTGCTAGGGAGTGAAATTTGATATGCAATTGGGATTTAAGGAATGATACTAGGGTTTCAAACTTAAAAATAGACACCAACTCTTTAAACAAGCTCAAACACCAACAAATTGACTTGATGAGGAGAGGAAAGGTGATAGCACAAGTTTTGGAGTTTGCCGTAGAAATTGGGCAAACACACAGTAAAAGAGGAAACGCGTAGCGCATAAAGCAAACATGCAATGCACAGAGCAAACACGTAGCGCAAAGAGGAAACACGCAACACACACTCTGTCTTGTAAAACTTCGCCCTCAAACTTGAAAATTATGATATTTTTGAGGTTGCTCAAGGATGGAGGAAACAAATGAAGTTTATTTTGATGTCATGAGGGTTTATATACTTGAGCGAATTTGATTTTAATCCTTTTAAACCCACTTTGCTAATGTTTCAAATTTCACTTTTGAACTTTGTAGAATACCCTTACACTTCTGAACTTTTTTCTTTGAAATTTGATCGGTGGATGAATTGAGAACTTTTGTACTTTGACATGTACTTGTTTTGCATGTGGAACTGAGTTGGCATCTTAGGAAGTAGGTATTTATTACATATAATGAACATAAATTTACATAAATGAAAAATAAAATTACATCACTCTTTTTGGAATAAAATTGCATTTTAGAATGAAACTCGCACTTGAAAGCAGAATTACAACTTTGAAAACCATTTTTACATGCTTACAAATTCTCTTTAGATGGTAAAGATATATTATTTGGATCACTCTCATTCTTTTGCTGACCTTATGCAATGAAATGGTGTTTTATTTAGACCTTGGAAAATGAAAACCTAGAGACCTAATGAAGACCTTGAGTGACCAAACTTCATGGTGACCTGACTGACATAATGACATGATGAAAAGGAATTTCATGACTGAAGTATGCTCAACAAAACATGAAGGTAGGCCAACAAGTATGACTTTTTGAGGGGGAGTGATGTTTTTGGACTAAAAATACCGTCATTGAGTACATTTTTTACATGACCTAATGGAATGATTAAAAATTTTCTAAGTGGGACTCCTAAAATGATATGAAAAGAGTGTTTTTGATCACTGATGGCAGGATGCAAACACTGACACTAACATACACCATAAAAAATAATTTAAGGTGTCAAATAATCCCACTTGGGTTCACCTTTCCTCTTCCCTCTTAGATCATGGATTTGTGGTCCCATACTTTAGGCCATTACATTATTACATTAAAAAAAACTGGGGAAAAAGTACCAGGGGTGTGTATTTATTATATATATTACATCTCTTTATTCAACAAACAAAATATGGTCATTGTGCTCTTATTTTCTCATCCATATCCTAGGTGGCTTCATCAGGTTCAAAGTGCTTCCATTGCACCTTGATCTGCTCTATTGTTTTATTCCGTAGTGTGATCTATCTCCGAGCCATGATGCATAGCGATTCAGGTTGCAACTCTCCCTTTGGTTCCACCCGTATCATAGACTAATCAATAACATTATTAGTATCACGGACATATTTCTTAAGCATGGAAACATGGAAAGCATTATGAACTTTCACTATGGTTGGAAAGGCAATCTATATGCCATTAGCCCTACTCTTTCCAAAATATGAAATGGTTTGTTATATCTAGGTGTCAATTTAGCACATGATCCCATCTTCAATGATCTTCTCTTTGGCTTAATATGGAAATAAATATGCTCTCCTACTTGAAACTCTTTGTGTAGTCTTTGTTTGTCCGCATAACTTCTCTTCCTATCTTGGGAAGCCTTTAAATTTTGTTTTATCTTGATCATTTCCTACTCCATTTCTTTTAGCAAATCTGGCCCAATAGGTACTCTATTCACTAGATCATTCCAATAATAGGGGTGTTGCATTTCCTTCCATAAAGTGCCTCAAAATGGCTCAATCCCAATGACTTTTTGTATTCATTATTGTATGAAAATTATACCAGTGGAAGGTAGTCTTCCCACTTTGTTTGTTGATGCATCACATACATCCTCAACATGTCCTCCAATATTTTGTTTACTCTTTCTGTTTGACCATCAGTTTGAAGATGGTAAGTGGTGTTGGAGGCTAGTTGAGTTCCAAATCCATCAAACAATGTCTTCCAAAATTTTGAAGTGAACTTAGCATCTCTGCCTGATACTATATTTTTGGGAACTCCATGCAACCTGATTATCTCCTCTTTGAATATTTGTGCTATATCTATTACTTTAAGAGTGGACTTGTCAATGATAAAGTGAGCCACCTTGCTCAACTTATCTGCTACCACCTTGATAGCATCATGTTGTATAGTTGGCATGGGAAATCTTGTAATGAAGTCCATGGATATAACCTCTTATTTCCATTCTGGAATTGAAATTGTTTGTAGCGGTCCAGTTGGGTGCCTACACTCTATCTTCACTTATTGAAATTCCAAGCATTTGGAAAGGTACTCTGCAACATACTTCTTCATTATTTGCCAAAAGTATGTCCTCTTCATGGTTGTCATCATATTTTGATATATGGGGTAACATGAGTAAGGTATTTTATGTAATTCATCCATGATGTGTTTCCTTAATTCCCTGACATTGGACACATACTTCCTGCTCTTAAAATTTAAGATCCCCTCATATTTGAGCTGATAGTTTCTACTCACTGATCCATCTGGTTTTTTTCTACTAACAATTCTCACAAATTTATAATTCACATCATTCATCGACCCTTCTTTAATTATCTCTTTGAGGTCCAATGAGTAGGTTCTTATGGCTACCAAGAAAACCTCTTGCAAACTTTTATTGAGTGCATCCACCACTTTATTTTCTTTTCCTTTAATGTACTTGATTTCAAAATCAAATTATTTGATCAAAGCCAACCACCTCGCATATCTGGCATTTAGTTTGGGTTGGTAAAACAAATATTTCAGACCACCATGATCAATCAACAATGTAAATGTTGTCCCCAACAAGTAATGTCTCCACATTTTTAGTGCATGCACAATGACTGCTAGCTCTAAATCGTGGATGACATAGTTCATTTCATGCTCATGCAACTTCTTGGGTTCATTACAGATCACATGCCCTTCCTGCATCAGGACTCCACCAATTCCTTCATTACAAGCATTAGTGAAAACAATAAAATCCTTTTTTGGGTCTGTTATTCTTAAGATAGGTGCATGGGTGAGTAAATTCTTTAGTTGTTCAAAACTAGTTGCACATTCAGATGTCCACTGAAATTTTACTCCTTTTCTCTGCAATGCAATGAGGGGATGCCTAATTTTTGAGAAATTTAGAATGAATCATTGATGGTAACTATTGAGTTACGAAATGGGTATGTATTTTCTATTAAGTTCAACATCGTTTTCCTTGATTCTTATCTTTTTTCATATCTTAATGCGCTAATATATTGAGGAATTATGGTAAGAAATGAAGGAATTATTTGCAGTTACGATTTAACTAACTCTTACCCTTCTTTATGCAGGAAATAAACAAAAGGAATGATTGATGTTCCCTGACGTTGGAATAGTAGAATCCGACAAGCAAAGGAAGGAACGCGTCGGTTGCGGACAAGGTTGAGAGCAAATAAGAGGGATCAACACTGAATAGAAAAGATGTCTTAAGTTAGAAATAGGTTGTGAATCCCTCGATATCGGGAGATCCTGAGGGATCGCATTTACCATTTACTCTTTACCCCTTTCTGATTATAAAAGAAAGCGATTGTAGGAAGAAAGGGGGGGATCTCTGTTATTTTTCAAGTTGTAAGTTTAATTATAGACTTGCGTCATTGAAGAAAGCGATTATATTATAATGCTACTCAATTTCGATGATTAATATATAATTGAAGTTTTTGTTCTCTCGCATTATCTGAAGTAACTTAGCAGTGCTCGCTGGCGGCTAAGGGCCTAGTTTCTGGTGGAGTTAACTGCTTCCTTGTGTTATATTTATGATTCTTCTAGAGTTTGGTTGGTTTGATAATTTATTGTTTCTGTAAGTTTATTTTATTAGTTGTTCATTACTTTCTTGTATCGAGATAATATATGTTATGTTTATAATTTACATCGCTATCATTTGATTTAAGTCTTGTTCATTACAGCGTGAATTATCTAGACAAGTGCATTGTATTGATTTAATCATCTGTAAGAGTTTGATTATTTCTATTAGACTCTCAGAAGTGATATCATTCCTATCTTGAGTGCTTTATAGAGATTTAGTATAGTTTAGATTGAATCAGCGAAGTAGAGGTGAGTTATTGTTACTGTGCTCTCGACTGATGATTTTGTTACTTGAATTGTTGTAAGATTCAATATTCCCTTTAATAATTGCAATTGGAGTTTATTAGATGCTTCCATTTATTATTGTGTCAATATCTATACTACAATTTAGGAAACATTACTCTCTGAATTAATAGCAGCCACATACTGTGTACACTCTTGAAATAAGAAGACTTGCCCGGATTGATGATTAATGTGGCATAATTAGGAGTTTCAAAAGGCACCTTTTATCAACCAACATTTTGGCACCGTTGCTCGGGAGAGTGTAGCCATTTACAAAAGAGTGATGTATATCTTATAATTGATGTTGAGGAAGAACTGGGTATTGAAAGCGGAAGGTAAGAACCTACGTAACGAGCGAGTAAAGTGCTTGCTCCTCTGCCCGCTTTTCAGCACAATTACAAAAAAGTGAAATAGGTGTTTGATGCTTGTCTGTTGAGAGAGAACTGGGTATTAAAAATGGAAGGTAAGAACCTGCGTACAGAGAAAGTAAAATGCCTGCTCTGCCCACTTTCCAGCAGAATTGTTAGGAACTTAAGGTAGAAATAAACATTTGAATTTTTTTGCATGAATGACTAAGAAACCTGACAAGAACAAAATTCTTCCTCCTAAACCTGAAAAATCTAAGGGACTGGTGACCCTTGGACGGTCAACTTTTATTGACGAAATCTTAAGAAAAGCTGAGTCTCAGTCATCAGTAGGACCCCGAATTATTGTTGCCAAACGTTCTATTGACTTTCTTCAAACTGCAGAATCACCATCTGTAGCTAACGCTGAGATTCATAGTAAAACCGAAGGGGATGAGCAGATTTTTCAAGATACCGAGAACGTACAAGCCTGCCCTTCACAAGAAGGAAATTCTTGCAACCTCCGTAAAGGAGAAGGAGAAACAGGTAAGCCTGAAATCGAATTACCAGAACCTAGATCCCCTGAAATAGTGACTGAGTAGAAGATACCCAGTCTTCTAGATCAAGGTAGTGTTGTTAAAACTTTTCCAGCCTCTGGTGGGCATCCTAGGAAAAACTCTCCAGCTCCAGAGATCCCTGAAGGATATTGGCATATTTTTGACCAAATGGCTCATAACCAGCAAACTCAAACTTCTACATTGCAATACCCTATCATGGAAACAAATGTCAATGCTCCCATGAAGGCTATCCCATTACAGAACATTCTGACCTTTCCTGGGCTAACTTCAGAAGATCCCGATGCATTTATTTTTGAATTTGATGTCTTATGCAAGGGTTATGATTACACTACCGACTCCCAAAAACTGAAGCTATTCCCCTATACTTTGAAGGGAGCAGCTCTGCATTGGTTCATGGGACTTGGTGGAGGCACCATCAATGATTGGGACCAAATGAAAACATATTTCCTTAAAAAATACCAGGATTATTTCCAAACTAGAGAACTAAAAGATGAAATATTTCAAATGGTAGTCAAGCCTAGCGATACTTTGGAAGAATATGTAGAATGTTTCTAATATAATCTACAAAGATCTCCCTATACAAATCTGCCTGATAATGTTCTAAAAACCACGCTGATTAGAGGTATGAAAGACCAATGGGTAGAGACACTAAATATAATGGGTAAAGGTGATATTTATCAAGAAAATTATAATGATATTGTAGATTTGTGCATCAAGTGTTCCAGGGGCAGTTCAAGGTTGAAACCAGTCGGACGTGATGCAAACCTCAGAGACAACAAAGCTTCAGGAGAAAGTGTTAAACGAAGTGAAATCGGTAATCTGTTAGAGGATTTCAAGACTAATATCCTGGGGACCCTGATAACACAATTGGATGTCATGCAAGCTAAGAAAAAGCAGGCTATAGCAGAACAAAACTTGGCTATTTTCTGCCCCCGTTGTAGACAAAAGCACAGTCATAAAGAATGCCCTCTAGATGCGATACAAACATGCACCATATGCACTAAAGAGCACGCCACGGAAAGCTGCCCAACACTCCTAGGATTAAATGCAGTCTTCAAGGAAGGGGAAGAAGAAGTAGAACTAGCGTATCTGTTGAACCAACGTCGCCAATGGCAAGCACATCAGACAGGTATGCCTACCGATCCATCTTTGTTTTTTCCTTCTTCGCAATATAATTCTCAGCAATATTCAGGGGCAACATTGCAGAATCAACCACCTTTTTTGCCACCTCAAGCATTTTTTATGCCACCATGGCCCAAACAGTCAAATCCAAATAATAATAGTTGGCCAAATTTCCCTTACCCACCACCATTCTAGCAAAACAACCCTTATTCTTCCCAATGGTCCCCTTCCACTTCACAAAATCAGATTTGGAAATCAAATTGGAAAAGAGCTACAAACCAGCCTATGGGAAAAATCCCTCTCCCTCGACCAACTTTACCAGCACCTTACACATTGCAGCAGAACCCTCGACCCAATCTACGACCACAGCTCCCAGCCCATCCCAACCCGAATCCCAACAATAGACCAATCCAATCCGTACAAATTATGGAAGGACCGGAGCCAGAAACTGAGTTGAGGGAGTGTAATGAACTCGAATTAAGGTCTGGACGGATAATTGAATTAGAGGGGGATAAAAATATATAAGTAGAATATCCATTACCTGTAGAACAAACACCTCATGTGGGGAATACGGTTAAACAGAAAAGCCACGATCAAACTATTACCTCTTCTCCACCATTCCCAGAGAGATTGATTATACCCCGCTCAATAGAATATCCTGATTTTGATCTTCTGGGAGAATTAAAAAATCTATGCGTAAAAATACCTCTCCTCCAGGCTATTCAGGACATTCCAATTTATGCAAAAACTATTAAGGAATTGCGTACGAAAAAGCCAAAGAGGAAAATAAAAACAACCTCAACTGTCCATGTAGTTGGAACTTTGTCTGATTTATTATCAGGCAGAGAAACACTAGTGAAATATGAGGACCCAGGAAACCCTATAGTCATGGTACAAATAAATGGATGTTCCTTCCCCAATGCATTAGTTGATTTAGGAGCAACCATTAATATTCTCACAACAACAACCTGTAAAAAACTTGGCATTACAGCCTTGGATCCAACCACGACATTGCTGGAATTGGTTGATCAATCGGTTGTTAAACCAGAAGAGACATTACAGGATGTAATGGTGTCTATAGATTCTTGGGAATACCCAACAGATTTCCTGATCATCAATCCTAGAAACCGGAGAGATGGACATCCTTTAATATTAGGAAGGCATTGGCTAGCAACTGTTGATGCTTATATCAGCTGTCGTACAGGCAGTATGACTATAACCAGGGGGAATGATGTGAAAAATTTAGCTTTATACCCCTCTGCTTAGCCAAGCTTGACTATTATGAAAACCAGGAAACAACCTGCAACATACTTCACAGAAAATATTCGGTCACCATTAACTGTGGGAGATGCCCTTGAATTCAAAAACCAAACTCAAGACGATGTTATTAATGCTTTTATCAATCATCCTGCCACAGTATCAAGTTTGAAATGCCACATGATTAAAGCAGTCCTTGACAATGAAATTGAAGAAGATCCCTTGAGAGAAATCAATGACCAAACAATACCAAAAACCACTGTTTATAATAGCAAACATATCGATATTAAGCCAGGGAAAATCCTGAACATTAATAGTAATCTGAGTGATGACCAACAACAAAAACTTACTCAAGTTCTTAGGAAAAATAAAGAGGCTTTTGCCTGGGACTACTCAGATATGAAAGGGATTGACCCTCAGCTATGCATGCATCACATCTACACTGAAAAGGATGCAAAAACCATTTGACAACCTCAGCGTAGATTAAACCCTCACCTAAAAGACATTGTTAAAGAAGAACTTCAAAAACTGTTAGATGTCAATTTTATCTATCCTATATCTGACATTAAATGGGTTTCTCCATTAGTCGTGGTTCCCAAAAAGAATGGGAAATGGCGAATATGCGTTGACTATAGATAACTCAACAAGGCAACGCAAAAAGACCACTTGCCCCTTCCATTTATTGATTAGGTCCTAGATACACTGGCGTGGAATAATTTTTTCTCTTTCCTGGATGGCTTCAGTGGCTATAACCAAATCCAAATTGCCCCTGAAGACCAGGATAAGACTACCTTTACCTGTCCGTGGGAAACATTCACCTACAGGGTATTACCTTTTGAATTATGTAACGCCCCTGCCACATTCCAATGAGCCATACTCAGTATTTTCGCAGACTTGATAAATGAAGGATTAGAAGTATACATGGATGATTTCACACCCTATGGAGATGACTTTGAGCAAGCATTACAGACATTGGAAAAAGTTCTGGAACGGTGTATTGCTACCAGCCTATGTTTAAGTCACAAAAAGTGCCATATGATGATGACAGAAGGCATGATCTTGGGTCATTACATTTCAACAGCTGGAATTTAGGTAGATTCGGCAAAAATACAGGTAATTCTCTTACTAGCTACTCCCTGCACTCAAACAGAGGTACGTAGTTTTTTGGGATTTGCTGGATATTGTCGTAGATTTATCAAGAATTTTTCACAAATTGCTGCACCATTATATGCCTTAATAGGAAACAGTGATTTCATATGGACTGACAAATGTGACACTGCCTTTACAGATCTAAAATAGCTAGTATCAACAACACCAATTCTACGAGGACCGAACTGGGATATACCATTCCAGATTTCATCAGATACATTAGACACAGCCATTGGAGCAGTTCTTGGCCAAGGAGAAGAAAATAAACCCTACGCTATATATTACATTAGCAAAAAATTAGCCCCCCCTGAATTGAATTACACAGTAACAGAGAAGGAGTTTTTAGTTGTTATTTATGCTATTAACAAATTCAGACACTATAGAACAGGATACCCTATGGTTTTGTTTACTGATCACTCTGTTATTAAATACTTAGCTAACAAACTTGTTACGAATGGAAGAGTGACATGATGGTTGATCCTTTTGCAGGAATTCGACATAACAATCAAAGATCGAACAAGAAAGGACAATCTGGTAGCAAACTTCCTCTCACGTGTGCCAAAGACATATGACTCGGTAGCAGTAGAAGACCAGTTCCCTAATGAGCACTTATTTTCTGTAACTGTGAAAACACTGTGGTACGCGGATGTTGCGAACTACCTAGCAGTGGGAAAATTACCCAAGCACCTGACGCCCAGTGAAAGAAAACTAATAGTACAACGTAGCACTCGGTTCTCCTGGATCAGAGGATATCTATTTCATACAGGAGCCGATATGCATATTCAAAGGTGTGTCAGGGACGACAAAATCTTCAACATCCTAAAAGCTTGCCATGATGGGCCTTGTGGTGGACATTTTGCAGATTGTAGGACTGGACATAAAGTCTTACAGATGGGCTATTATTGGCCCACCATTTTTAAGGACACCAAGAAGTTTGTCCAAGCATGCGATAACTGCCAAAGAATGGGCCGCCCTGGACAGTCTGACGAGATGCCCCTGCATCCACAGTTAGTCATTGAACCTTTTGAACGATGGGCGTTAGATTTCAATGGCCCAATAAACCCATCATGTAATCAAAAGACATATATACTGGTTGCAACATAATATGTGACTAAATGGGTGGAGGCAGAAGCATTACCAAGGGCAACAGAGGACTCAGTAATCCACTTTATTTTCCAAATTTTTGTGCGGTATGGTTTTCCTAGAGAAGTAATCACGGATGGAGGGCCATAATTTGTAGGCCATAAGATTGCTGCAACATTAAAAAATCATCACATCATGCACAAAATCACATCTCCATACCACCCGCAGGCAAACGACCAGGTAGAAAGTACCAATAAAGTAATCGAGGCAATACTAACAAAGACAGTCGCATCTCATAGATGTGACTGGGCTCTCCGATTTCCAGAAGCCCTGTGGGCATATCGCACGACATGGAGAAATACCATAAGATACTCCCCATATCAGCTAGTGTTTGGCAAAGAACCTATTTTCCCAATAGAATTTGAAATCCAGACATTGAGGATAGCTCAAGAAGTAGGCTTGGACTTGAATGAAGCACGTATCAACAGGCTACGTCAAATCAATGAATTAGATGAAATCTAGCTATCAGCTCTTCAGCATACTACACTAATCCAACAACAAAGAGCAAAATGGCATGATGCCATCATCAAGAAGAAGATCTTCCATGAAGGTGATTGGGCACTTTTGTATGATTCTAGGTTCCAGGATTTCCCGGCCAAACTCCAGACCAGATGGTTGGGACCCTATGAGATACAAGAGGTGCATGATAATGGCACCCTTACATTAGCCAACATTGATGGGTCTGATTACTCTTTTAAAGCGAACGGATATCAAGTATGCCTCTATCACAAACCGCTTACAAGGGAATCCTTTTGCCAACAGATACGGGAAGATTCCACAATACAAATTCTTGCTAAGGAGGGCAACCCTTCCACAACGCCAGTCCAGTGAAGAAATGTATTTTTTTTTTGAAACCTGTACATAAATTTTCCTTTCTATTTGATTGGATTTGCTTGACAATAGATTGTACATTAGTTTTTTCTTTCCTCTATTTTTCCTTTGTTGTTCCCTATAGGGAACAACTACTGTTCCCTCTAAGGAAAAACAATGATCGTGTGTATTCTCTGTTGCTGTTCCTTACAGGGAACAACTGTTGTTCCCTACAGGGAACAACAATTTCTGTGTACATTTTGCTTTGTTGTTCCCTACAGGGAACAACAATTTTTGTGTATTTCACTTTGCTGTTCCCTATAGGGAACAATAATTTTTGTGTATTTCGCTTTGTTGTTCCCTATAGGGAATAGCTGCTATTCCCTGTAGGGAACATCAATTTTCGTGTGAATTTTGTTTTGTTGTTCCCTACAGGGAACAATTGCTATTCCCTCTATGGAACAACAATTTTGGCGTGTATTTTTTTCTTGTTGTTCCCTACAGGGAACAACAATTTTTGTGTGTATCTTTCTTTGTCATTCCTTACAAGGAACATCTGTTGTTCCCTATAAGGAACATCATTTTTTGCGTGCGTTTTTTCTGGATGTTCCCTATAAGGAACAACACATTTCTTTGCGTACTTTCTTTTGTTGTTCCCTACAGGGAATAGCTGGTGTTCCCTTTAAGGAACAACTGCTGTTCCCTTTAAGGAACAACACTTTTTGTGTGGATTTTTATTTTTCTATTCCTTTCAAAGAACAACACTTTGTGAATATTTTTGAGAACATCCTCTTTCTCTTCCTTGCATAATCATCCCTAGATCACCCTAGTTTCACTCTTTATGATCTTCTTAATGGCATGAAAGGTACAATATGTATTTAAAGACAACAAATATGGAAGTCTAGTGGAATAGACAAATACCGTGAATATTATCGTCTTTAACAAGATTGCTTTGTGATAATCCAAAAAAGAAGAAAAGGAAACAATTATCTATCTCACTTTATTGTCCTCATTTCCAATATAAATCAAACTAATTGATTATCTGTACCATGTTGGTTCCCCCTTGCCTGTATAACTCTCTCTATATATTATCAATAAGATTATGGGTATATATATATTTTTATATATTGATATTTCAAACTTCTTTCACCATCGCTACTCTTAAGGAATGATGAGCCACCCTCTATGTATAAAATGGGGACTAAAAAAAAAAAAAAGTAAAGTAAGAATAAATATATATTCACTAACAATTTTATGATTTTTTTCCACAAATGGAGGATAGGGGGTCTCATCACGAGCCAGCCTACCATGATCATAAGGAGGGAACGAAGTGGCATTCCCACTATGGCCACCACACCAGGGATATGATCCAATGGATGCATAAACAAATAAATTCCTTGGAAACAGGAGGTCTCATCATGAGCCGGCCTGACCACTTTCGCTACTTCCCAGTGAATGGCAATGTGTTCACCTGGTCACCAAGCCAGCACATTGGTCTCTACTATGGACATCATAAGACACTTCCAAAATTGTACATAGAGGACCATGGTTCCCAAGGGTTAAAAAGAAACTATGTTGAGGCTATGGACGCCTACAGGCAACAGAAGCTCTGCTGATGGTATTGAAGCTTTATTTTACATCAATAACTATTATAATACCCTCTTCTTATAATCTTTTCTACAGAGAGATTATGGTCCTAACATACCTTGAACCTTTATGCATGAATATTTTTTTAATCAATCACAAAAGTTTAAGTGGAATAACGACACTAAAGTATTATTTCTTGTGCATGATGTCCCTTTTTCTTTATCATATCACATCACGACAGCCTATAACTTATTCATAATTCTCGGTACAAGCCTTGATTTCACCACTCCAATATCCTTTATGATCCTGTCATTAATAAGCGTACCTTGCCAATACATCACCCTTGTACTTTACCGCCAACGCCTTACCCTTTCATTCATTCGGTCGTAGGTGACCTATTAATTCGAAGGGGGGCGGGGACCTCCAGTGTACTTATGAATGCGTTGTCATTTTTTCATTGGATTTTGCAGAATGATACAACATTCCATGATCGCAGAGCATGTGGTATGATAACAACCCTCAATAATGGTATTTATATCACTTATCACAACCATTTGTTGTTCCATCACTCAACTTTGTTCGTCGTTGTGTTTCCCTGCTACACTTATTATTTGCAGAATTCCAGCGCTATGGAAGGAAGAGCAGTACACAGAGAACTGCTAATAATAGCTATTTCTGATGCAGCTAGGGAAATTTTAGCTCGAGTTGGGTGGATAGCATACTTTACGAGATTTCAACCACCCAACGAGGAAATTGCCATCGAGTTCTTACGAAATCTACATAATGAACAATATATGGTAAGGGGCAGGAAAATCACTGTATCAGACGCGGTGATAGCAGAAGTATCCGGGTTACCGACAGAAGGACCTGTGTGGGCTGATAAGCGGTTGAAGCTGCAGGATGCTATCGAGGCTTTTAGAGACAAAGGACAGGAGATGGTCAAAAGGGGAAAAGACGTTCGACCATCTTCTATTGGAGAACCATGGGGAGAACTAGCAAGAATCGTCCAGAAATACATTACATGCGTTGGGAAAAAAGATGTGGTAATATATATTGAGGAATTATGGTAAGAAATGAAGGAATTATTTGCAGTTACGATTTAACTAACTCTTACCCTTCTTTATGCAGGAAATCGACAAAAGGAACGATTGTTGTTCCCTGACGTTGGAACAGTAGAATCCGACAAGCAAAGGAAGGAACGCGTCGGTTACGGACAAGGTTGAGAGAAAATCAGAGGGATCAACGCTGAATAGAAAATATGTCTTAAGTTAGAAATCAGTTGCGAATCCCTCAGGATTGGGAGATCCTGAGGGATCACATTTACCATTTACTCTTTACCCCTTTCTAATTATAAAAGAAAGCGATTGTAGGAAGACAGGGGGGATCTCTGTTATTTTTCAAGTTGTAAGTTTAATTACAGACTTGCGTCGTTGAAGAACATGATTATATTATAATGCTACTCAAGTTCGATGATTAATATATAATTGAAGTTGCTGTTCTCTCGCATTGTCTGAAGTAACTTAGCGGTGCTCACTGGTAGCTAAGGGCCCGACCTCTGGTGGAGTTAACTGCTTCCTTGTGTTATATTTATGATTCTTCTAGATTTTGGTTGGTTTGATAATTTATTGTTTCTGTAAGTTTATTTTATTAGTTGTTCATTAATTTCTTGTATCGAGATAATATATGTTTTGTTTATAATTTACATCGCTATCATTTGATTTAAGTCTTGTTCATTACAGCGTGAATTATCTAGACAAGTGCATTGTATTGATTTAATCATTTGTAAGAGTTTGATTATTGCTATTAGACTCTCAGAAGTGATATCATTCCTATCTTGAGTGTTTTATAGAGATTTAGTATAGTTTAGATTGAATCAACTAAGTAGAGGTGAGTTATTGTTACTGTGCTCTCGGCTGATGATGTTGTTACTTGAATTGCTGTAAGATTCAATATTCCCTTTAATAATTGCAATTGGAGTTTATTATATGTTTCCATTTATTATTGTGTCAAGATCTATACTACAATTTAGGAAACATTACTCTCTGAATTAATAGCAGCCACATACTATGTACACTCTTGAAATAAGAGGACTTGCCTGGATTGATGATTAATGTGAGATAATTAGGAGTTTTAAAAGGCACCTTTTATCAACCAACAGTAACCAGCCAATCCCATAAATTATCTGACCTCTATCACATTTCAGGGGCATTCCACTATTGTTTTGATATTCTTTGGATCCATAACAAGTCCCTCCTTTGAGATTCCATGACCCAAGTAGTGAACTTGGGTTTGGAAAAACTCACACTTGTTGAGCTTGGCATATAATTTATGTTATTTGAGCAATTGTAGCACAACCTTTAGGTGGTCCCCATGCTCCTTTTCACTCTTTGAATACATAATGATGTCATCCACAAATAATAGTGCAAATTTGTCCAATAATGGCCTCAACACATTGTTCATAAGGCACATAAAAGTTGTTGGAGTGTTTGTGAGTGTGAATGGAACTACTGTGAATTCATAGTGCCCATACATTGTTCTAAATGTGGTCTTGTGAATGTCCTCCTCCCTAATTCTATCCTGATGGTAACTCGACATTAAATCGATCTTAGAAAACACTGAAACCCCTCTCAATTGATAAAAAAAACATTAATCATGGGAAATGGGTACTTATTCTTTATAGTGGCCTTATTTAATTGTTTATAGTCAATACACAAACATAGTGCTGCATCTCTTTTCTTAAAAAATTGTGCAAGGGCTCCCCACAGTGATACACTGAGCTGAATATACCCTTTTTCATCAATTTTTTCAGCTGTAATTTTAGTTCAACAAGCTCATGTGTGCTCATGCGGTATGGGGATTCCGTTGTTAATGTTGTTCCTGGGATCAATTTGATTGTGAATTCGATGTCTCGGCTGGGCGGAAGTCATGGAAATTCCTCTAGAAATACATCAGTATATTGAATTATATTCAGATAATTTGCAAAGGGTTTTGCATTGGTTATTTTTTCCTCTGTGATTTGAATGGTGTAAAGGGCACAACCCTTCATGCTGCAGTGCTTCACCTACACCACAAAGATCGTTCTAAATGTTATTGGCCTTTTTGTACGTTGCAACACAATTGGGTCACCCTCATCTCTGAGACATTCCAACACCTTGTTGTAGCAATCCACCTTTGTTCTTGTGGGCTTCCATCCAATCCATACCTATTAGGACATTGTATGATCCCAAAGACAACAATTTCAATTTAACTGCTATAATGATGCTCCCGAGTTGTATAGGGAAGGATTCAACCATCTCTATCTTTCTTCTATTTCTTCCAGTAGCCATCCGAACAAGCCATGATTCCTTGTGTATTTTCTTTGGAAATTCAAATTTTTCCACAATCTTAGGTCTAATATAACTAAAACGGTATCCTGGGTCAATTAAAACTGATACTTGAGAGATTTTCCTTCCATTTTAATGATCGTTTCTTGCTAGTTTTCCTATTTATTATCCAATTCTATGTATATTTTGGGGATGTTTTCGGCCACATAATTCATGATCGATGCCTCATGTATGTTATGCAATTTTGCACGAAACTTTTGCAACTTGGGGCAATAAGTGGTTTTCTCCGCACTCCTAGCACTGGCAACCTCCTTTCATCTTTTCATTCCCTGATTTCTGGGGCTCATTTATTTTGATAGTGGAATTTTGTTGATGCTCACCTTTAGTGAATTTATTAAACATTCCACCCTTTCTTCCTTTTCCTTTCTTGCTCCAGTTAGGTTGAATTTCAATCTTATGCTTAGATTGTTCATAACAATGATTAGTCTTCTGGATGACCCCCTCTAGAGTCTTAAGATCATCAAATTCTATTATGTCTCGATATGTTTGTGGTAGTTGGTTGACATACCTTTGGATATTAGTATTCTCATCCTTGATGTAAGGTACATATATTAGTAGTTCCAAGAATGTTGGTATACTCTCCAGGTGTCATTTGCCCCTGTTTGTTCTCATAGAAATCCCTGGCTCTATTGTCATAATATTTCTTAGATATGTACTTTTCTCATAAGTACTTTTCAAACTTTATCTAGGTAAAATCCTTTTATTTGATGTCTTTGATGTTCTTGAGATCCACCATATATCATCTTTTCCCTTCAAGCTGAAAATCACTACCCTAAATTTCATGTTCTCGGTATAGTCATGCAACTTGAAGTAATTATTTATCCCCAAAAGCCAAGATTTTGCATCCTTTGTTGTCTTTACTTCTCCATCAAAGGTTGGGGGTTTTGCTTTCTTGAATTCCTCTTACATGGGAGTCTTTATACTCTTCCTTTGATGATAATATCTCATAGTTGGACTATCTGATAACTGGTCAGGACCGCTTGATTGTCTTTCTAGGGAGCTGAGTAGTTTTGTTCCTCCTTCTGCATGTACTCTCCTTTTTCTTGATCGACCACCTTCTGCTTTATTTTAATTCCATTTGTACTTGTATATTTATGATGGGATATCCTTAGGTTTGTTCTTGTCTTGATGGATAGCCCCAATTTCCTACATTCTTCGCCTTTGTAATTCAGATAATATTTGCAATAATATGACATTTACTTCTACTTAATCTTTAACAATCTTTTCATTACTTTCTTTGCAACTTCTATTTCAACTCTTAGACTTCTAAGAGCGTCCTCCTCTTTCATTTTCCAAACTAATTCTTCTTCATGTCCTTGTTGGGTTATTGTTATACCATGTTGGCTAGCTTCGTAGCTCATCCTTTCCTTGTGGTACCTAGATACCTGTCAATTTGTATTTACATACATACCAATGTTATCAATTAATAAGCACCAAGCATTTGATACGAATGAATTCTTCTTCTTGGTCTACATTAATCTTTACCCATCACATATCAATCAACATGTAACCTTGTTCAGTGAGTATGCCTATAATCCATGCATTACAACATCCTACAGTCATCATAAAATAAAACTTAACAAATCACACATATTATGGATATCAATCAATCATCTAGTAGGTGCATGTGAGCCTATCCAGGCCCAGTGTCTGAACTTGTTTGCTCTGATACCACTTTGTAAAACACCCCCTCTCAAACCTTACAAAAAATAAGGTTAAGAGGAGATGGTTACCATGTTGACCCAAGATCCAAGGAGTCATTATGGAAATGGGGTCTACAAATTTCATTTGTTCAACTCACTTAGAGCCTTGGTATGACATCACCATTGTATTCATCTCATTAAGATGATTGCGTTGATATAAATTTTTACCTCGATCTGACCTTTGGATCAAGAGACGTGACCACTACAATTATGGTGAGTCGAATAACGCCACATCCACATGGCTGCCATGTGGCTATACCCATCTGGCTAATCTCCCAGCACTACTTTGCGATTAATGATTGGTCACCGACCTATTCATTGGTTTGGGTTCCACACCTCGACGTTATAGTTCTGAGCAACACCCCACTTTAGCTATCTAGGGAATAACCTCTGGTATGTTTCGCTTCATTCATCTGAGGAATAATCCGCAGTGTGTTGATTTTGTAGCATTGGAAAGTGTTCCAAGTCTCATATTTTGGGAAAGTCTTGGACATCAGTATTCAGGAGAACCCAAAAATTGTTTGTGCAAATTCCACTCGCATCATGCTTTATTAAAATAAATAATTATTTTAAAGTGATCCCTAAGTCTAAACTTAGGGAACTTAAATAATTAAAGGGTATTAATAAAGCATAGTGTGAACCCGATCTATGTCAGTGTGAGTTGTTTCTGTTAGGTATCATGTTATAGGAAGTGAGTTCCCTCCCTATATCAAGTTGTGGGGGTTGGGCACATGCATATTGGTTAGGCTGATCCCTTGCAGTTGTAGATCGATACAGATCATAAGTAGGAGTACAAGCAAAGGCATAGCTCAAGGGTGGTATCTTTTAGTTTTAGGTGTGAAATACTAATAAGAAAATTACGTTGTAAATGAATCATATACCGCTTATGAGGGAAAAACCACAGGCGAATGCCCGTGCATTATTTCAGGTGTTTTTACACTATTTAATGACTCGTGATTTGCTCTTAGGCATGAGGTTTTCTTTACTGGTTACTAGCAACTGGTTGTCCGCCATAAGTTTTCACTCTGTATGGTCCTTAAGCGCATTATATTCATGTTGGTGGGAGCTTTCTCCTCCAGTCTCTAACCTTGTTGTTGTGGTTTAAGGCGCCTTGGGGGAGAAGGACTTACCTTAGCATAAGTATTGCCTTGATCTTCCATATTACATGTCCCAAGATTAACTAACTAAATAGATAGTGATTGATCCAGATGAACAATCCATCTCTAGGACCCACATCTGATGTTTCTATTTATTAAAAGTAGCTAATCACGGTGGAAGCCTGCCCTGCGATCAAGCTCAAGAAAGGTCCTCTGGTAAGAGAAATCATGCTATGAGGCCTTCCCTCACACTGAAATTAAGGCAGGTTGATAGACAAGCCATAGATAAGTGGGTTAGGGAGCCAGGGATGAGCTACGATAGAACATAAAGGAGAGGCATGATCAACATAGGACAACCCACGAGTTCTGGATTGGGGAAGGAGGGAATGCAACGTGTGAGCAAGAAAATAAAGTCGGTCTGATCTTTTCATGATTTCAGAGCAGTATGGGACGCCAACCAAATAAATGCACTAAACTAACCAATATATTAAACCACACCTTCCTTCCTTGGCAGTTTGCTAAGTAAATTCCAGGGTTTGTAGCCGCAAAAATAAGTTGGATACGTTTGATCTTTGATTCGCCTTTTATAATGAGATATCTCTTTTCATACGATATTATGGTTAGTCTACAGATTTTCATGAATCTGAATCTTGAACTGGTAAATGCTAGAATAGAACATGGAAACAAGGATATGAGCCTGCTCTATCCCCCATTATTTCTCTATTCCCACCCACTTAGGGGTAAACATAAAATAGAGGACGCAGTTAGTTAATTGATTTAATGAATCTGGCACTGTATCTGGTTGATTCCCCCATAATTTGAAGTGGAAAATGTAAAATGAGTAAGAACAAATACAAAGACTAGTATCTAAGCTTTCAGTTTTGGACTTGTCATCAGGAGCTGAAAGTGGAATTGAGTCTTAATGAACTATACCCTTTTACGAACTATAACATAGCTAAGAGGAGCCCTCGCATGTGGGTTATGAATAATGTGACATAGCGACACCTTTGGTACACATGGTGTATGGTCACTACTAGGATGCAAAATCTGCAAGGGAATAGTTGAGGGTTTAGTGCCATTGCGCTCTGCTAGATTCGGCTCAGTGTAGCCATAAGTCCAGTTGTGATTTTGAAGGTGTATATATGACAAGTTCATGTAGATATTTTGTAGGATGGATCTCTTGTTTGGGAAGGGTAAGAAGGTCGGTAAGAGTCTGAAGGTTGGGAGGGGAGAGGCTGGTGCCTCCCCTCCTATTGAATAGTTACTACCCTTTGCTAAGGGAAGGGGTTTTGCAGCACCACAAGTTGTAAAGCATTAGGGTGTTGTTGTTGAACGTTGTTATTCCCTTGTGAGGGATTAGTACCATAATGACCTAGAATTTCCTCCCTCCTACCCTACTACTAATACTCCTTTTTATTCATCCCCATTTTGAAATGTGTACCACTTAGTGCTTGCTCGCTAATCTCTACCAGATTCTGGAGGATTTATAGTGTAACCTTCAAGTTCTTACTTGGTTGAAATAGATTCATCATCTGGGATGGATCTAGATGTGGTAATAAAACTATCCTCATCTTCGTCTTCCATACCTGGTTGATATCTTGATCTCGCTCTCGATTTGTGGTCAATGAAAGAAAACTAAGATCAAGGATACTTATAACAAATCAATTTCATTAAGAAAAGACCATGTGTGAAGCACTTAGTTCGAGAAGTATATCCTAACCCACACTTTGAAGGTTGGCCATCAAAGAAACTGGATTTGAATGAACTGGTAGTCAACCAAGCGAGGAAAGCCCTAGTAGTGCCCATCGTCTAATAGAAGAGACCCCTACAAAAACGAGTCAAGCAGAGCCCTTTTTTGAATCACAATTGGGGGAAACCCCCCAACCGATTCTCATCCCGTACCCTTTGACGAAGGTGAGCACTCTGTATATTTCCTCATTCAATCACTCTTATATAACATTTCATTACCATAATGAATACTCAGATTTGTGTTGCCATATTCAGATAAATCTCTAATTAGACCAACGAATTGGAATCATCCAAGCAACGTCTCAATCTTAAGATCAACAATTGAACAATAGTCATTTGCAACAACAAGTAATACAAATTCCTCCGTTGAATTGCAACAAGGCCGAACACTATGGCTGGCTTTACACAAATAGCTGGGTTTCACAACCAATCATGAAATGGCTGCTATAGTTAGTAAGATCATGGAATCAGTGTGATTGAAATCACTTCACCATTGGCACAAACCGCTCATGCCCTTATATCATCCCACAATCCATCCTACCCATTACCATCATGGGATATTCACATAGGAAACCACCTAGGTAGTTTGTCCTAAACGTGAAATCAACCCTCCAAAATACCTCCTCACAATCTCGGATAATCAAGTCATCTTTTAATCTGAGCGATTGATTAAGGATATAATATGGGCCATTGATTCATCAACAGGAAGACTATAAGAGAAGGCTAGAGGGTCATTTGGAAAGCAAGCCAGGTGTTAACTCAGTTATGTCAGTGATAAAAAATAACTCTTTGAGTTGTTTTCTTAAAGTCATAGGTCAATTTTTATTTATTTATTTTTTAACTTTTTCAAACAAGTTCACATAAAATAATTTTGGTCACTTAAGAAGTCTAGGTCAAGTATGTTTCTCCTTCATTTCATTCATCATCACCATCATTATCAACGTAATCTCCATCATAATTAGTTTCAAGGTCACCATCTCCATCATCATCATTTAAGAGGTCTAGGGTTATGTCACTTCAAGTCATATAGGTCACTGTCTAGGTCCATCTCTGCCTTTGAATATTTTTTAAAATTTTCTCTTAAAACAAGGCAAAAACACTCCATTCCACTCATAAAACCCTAGGGAAGGATCTAGCATGTTTAGGAGATGAAATGAAGACCACCTATCTTGTTTCATATCGCTCAAGTGTTTAAAAAAACTCAAGCAACTCAATTTTGTCTCACTGTATCATGAAAAGAGAAATTAAGTCTTATTGTCTCATTAAAAGGTCAATTGTGTCTTTTTGTCTCATAAAAAAGTTCACAAAGTCATTTCAAGGGTCAAAGAGTTTAAAGAGGTTCATTCTATCATGTCATCTCACTTGAAGGAGCAAAAAAGTCATTTCCAAATCAAAAAGGTTCAAGAAGTCATTTTAAGTGTCAAAAGGTAAAGGGTCGTCTCAAGCTTATAAAAGGCAAAAATAAAACTTCATTTCATTCATTGTTACCCTTTGATGAGTAGAAGAACATCTCTCTACTTCACTTACCCTCCATGGTGGTCTAAAATCCAAAGTCCAAGGCTTAAATTCCATTAAAAATCCACTTATTGCCCTTAAAATCACCCTTGTTACGCTTTTGAACTGAAGTGTTACGTTTTTGGGCAGAGGTGTTATGTTTATGGGCACTCCTGTTACGCTTTTGGAAAGTGCTACGCAATAGTTGTTACGCTTTTGGAGTTCAACACAACACACTGTTACACTTTTAAACCACGTTGTTACGCTCCTGTAAGGTGGTGTTACGCTTCTGGAAAAGAAGCAGTTTTTAGTTTTTAAGCTTGGGAAACCTCCAAATAACTCAAATCTCGCCTCCATTACTTCGTGTAGCCTCATACAAGGTAAGTCTTCATTGTTATTGGTATCTTTTGGTAGAATTTTGAAGGTTTGAAATATTTCGTGCTCATTTTCTTTTTCTCCATATTTCATTATCCATACATATAAAAAAAAAAAAAACTATTTTGACAAACCCTGACCTACCCCATTAACCAAAAACCCTAACCCCATCATCTAAACCCTATCTCATACATCCCATATGCATTATCCCCACACTTCTATCATCTACACCACTACCTTAACATATCAAATACAAGAAAACCCTAGAATCTAGCTTTTCCAAAGTGAAAACCTTGGGAATTTACTGTGTTTGCTAGACTTTTCCACCATACACTCATCCATTTGTCGTCATTCCACTTTCAATGTGGATTTAAGACACCATCGTATTCATTCAAATTTTCTCGTAATTTTTACTTAACTCCATGACCCCCATTTCATCTTATCAACTTACCTTACCACTACACTAGCTATTCTCACAGTCAAAATTGGGAATTTCCTGTGTTTTAGGCATTTTTCTACTTTCCTCACACTCATTTTTCCTCATTTTACCTACAACTTGAAGCTAAAACATAACACAACCTACTCAAAATTTTCTATATTTTTTCTCATCTTCAAGACCCTTCATTTCATCTTCTAAACTCATGCCTTCCTACACTTTGTATTTCCATACATTCACTCATTTCATTAACACCCTAGGGTTTTCATCATTCCAGTGACAAACACAATGGAAAGTGATAAGAAGAGCTTCAAGGGAGGGCAAAATCTTAGGCTAGAACCTTCACAATGCATGAAATTAATGCTTCGCCATTGGCCAAAAGGTGCTTTGAGAGAGCTCAGTGTTTGAGATTTTGTGAAAGGCTCATGGAAGAGGGGTATCATCTTCAGTTGAGCAGCTTATTTGCAACAAGCTACATCATGGGAAATGTTACTATTGCAGGTATGGAGATAAGCCTATCATCAGACCTAGTTTCTTCAGCTAGAGGTATCCCTTCTCATGGAGAGCAATGGTTCAAAGGCATGGAGTAATATATTGAAAACCAAAAACAATTTATGAAGCCTCATACTAGAGAGGAGCCAGATTACCTATTTCCTTTCAAACACCTCAGGAATAAGTATGATCCTTTGATGTTGTTCATAATGAAGTACTTCACTTGTGAAGGAAGATTCTCCAGGTTTTATAGGTATCACATCAGGCTTTTGATGCATTTTACCTCTGTCAAAATACTTGATTTGCCATACTATTTGTACATTAAGATGCCTAAGAAGGTTTAGAGTAGAATAGAAGATCATTACATTAGTCTTTTTCATCATGGCCTAATCAAGCTCATTGTGTTTCATCACTTGTCCTCCATCAGCATAACTTGGGAAAATTTCTTGGAGAAATTGTCAACAATACCTACAATCAACCCTTCTATCTTGCCTAGTACATCATCAACACAACCAATGGAGGTTGGATCTTCTAGCATGCCTACTTAGCCTTCAAATTATCCTAAGGTTGTGGAATTTACTCACACATATGAGAAGGGGAAGAGACAATTATTTGCGCCTAAGTCTGCCATAAGCTTTCTTACACTTGACACCATTGTTGAACAATGTGAGATAGAGGAGCAACCTCTTTTCCATTAGCATAATGAATCGGTGCCATTGGAGGTTGAAGTAGCAAAACATGTGGAGGTCAGATCAACTGAAGAGATCATCCAAGAGAAAGGTAAAGAAATATCAGATTTGAAAGAGGTCTTCTCCATTGCCAAATCTCAAATTACTTTCCTTCAGCAGGAAGATTTTCAATTGAAAGTGAATATGCTCCTACAAAGCAAGCCCAAGTCAGACATAGAGGAAAGCAGAGGTAAAGGAAAGAAGATTATTGTTGTTGACAAAATGAAGGAGATGGAGGCTGAAACAAAAACAAGACGACCAAAAACGAGAGGCCTAAAAAGGCCATTGGAGCGAGAAAGACAGTCAACTCATCAATCTGCAGAGTTAACCTTTGATGAGCTTATTTCCATGGAGATTAATGAAGACAGAGAGATTTGGCTATCAAGAGTGAATGAGAATTTGGAGAAGCTTTTGAAAAGGGCCAAAAGAGATAATAAATTGCAAAGACACATGGAAAACCACTACAGCACTAGGAACACCATTTCTCAAATGAGGCTGAAACAAGTGAAGAAAAGGCTTGAAGAGGCACAAATGAAGCTCAAAGAGAAGGATATCTTGGAATTATTAGCTGAAGCTTATTTAGCTATTTACACCATCTCTCATAGGTGCCATAGAATCAATTTTGAGAAGTTTTGATTAATTTTTTTATTTTATGTTTTTTTTGCAAAATTCTGGAAATTCCTCATTGCAGAAGGGTAACAAGCTTTTGTTACTCTTATTTTGGGGGCATCCAAATGATGATTTATGTAGATGGATGGATGTATTTTGATGAGTAAATCATATATTAGGAACCCCCATGGCATGAAAAGTGTAATTTTGGAGGAAAAACTCAAAAACCATTAATTTTTCATGTTTCTTCCACCTTTTTGGACCCTATGTTATGATTTTGGAGTAACCTTGGGAGAATGGATTTTTGAAGGCCTTCCTGTGGTTCATTTTACAAAATTCAAGATGTTATGGAAACTAGACACACAGGGCTAGTTGACCATTCTTTCAGAAGTGTATTTGGACTCTTAAAAGTGCCTCAAAAAGGCTTCAAAAGTTCTATTACGCTTCTGAAAATTTTTGTTACCCTTTTGTCAGGAATGTCACAAATCAACATTGGATTCCTCAAGACACTTTTCAAGCTCATAAATGGTCACAAATTTGAGGCTTTGTTGTCCCACAAGTTGGAATTATATTTATTGAGTTGGTTTTTTCTTCATATCATGAAGGAATATGTAATTAATGTAAGGGACAAACACTCCCAGTGTATAGCTAAAATTGAGGGAATGGTTCCTAACCTCCCTAAAAACTAGGAAATGACTCATGTTTTGTATTTATGATCCATTTTGGATGGGATTTCGACCTGATGAGGTGCCATAGTCCATTTTTATATAAGTAGACTCTCTTTAGTCTTTTGTGGGGTAGGATAGTCTCATATTGCAATGGAGCTCTTGTAATCAACAATTTGGAATGAAATCAAAGACAAATTTGTAGTAATTGTGTTGAGATACTTGTGGTATGAATTGGAGCATATGTTTTTCTTATGTATGTTTATCAATTCATGCTTAATACCATGTATTCTTCTTAATATATGTTTATCATGTAAGTTTATGAGCAGAAATCATGTTCATGCATGCTCTGTTTTAGACAAGGTTTACATTGCTCTGTTTATTTACTTCTAAAATGAATGAATTCACCTCAGTACTCGTTCAAACTCTCTTGTACTTCATCCTATACTCAATTAACCATTAAAATTATTTCAAACTACATATCTTGCCTCACATATTCTCTGTAAATTCACCTTGGAGTTCAGACCTAAAAACCTTATACATAGTCTACTCACCGACTTTTTCTTATCCAACTCTAAAAACATCAAACAAATCCTATTTATTGAGCTTATATACCTAGCCTAAGATCATTATATACTTAGTCATTCCTTTGACTACAAAAGTGAAAATGAGAGAGCCCTCTCTGGTCCTAGTAGGGCTAGCTACTCGACCTAAACCTTGGTCTGTGGTTACCTTTCTCCAATTCTATTTTCAACCTTGGGAAATTAGAGGGAGTGATAACATTTTTGGCGTCGTTGCCGAGAAGCGATTGCTAAACATTCCCTAGGAATATTTCTTTAATTCTCTGAAATTTAGACTTGTATGTGACAAGCTCTAGCATTCAAAATAGGATGAATTCTTAAATCTAAGCCAAAGTCCAAAATTCCTATCTTAAGTTGGCTCCTAAAGGACATACCAGGTGAAACCCAGACCTAAATCCCTCACCAATTATGTATGACCCTGAGAGTATTTTTAGAAAGCATAAAACCAAGTCTCAGAAGGTTGGAAGAGTTATTCCTCCATTTTTCAAATCAAATTATCTACCTATGAGATTTGATTCAGAAGATTTGTTTTATAGTTCAGAATCCGAAAGATCTTTGTTAAGAACTAAGTCTGAAACTTTTATTTTAGAAACCACCTTTTATCCTTTCGATTCCAAGTCCTTTGAACCATTTTCTTATTCTTTTCATTCCGAAGTTGATAGTGAAGTTTGGTCTATTTTTAACAACTCAAGGGCTTGGTGGATAAGTTTCAAGAAACTTCATAGAAGGCTTATTTCCAATATCAACAACATGATTTTGCTTCACCTGTCATTACACCTTCTCATACAGCTACATCATCGACCCTTCCCTTTATTCCATCATTACCTCTGCAAGTTTTCACTCCATCAGCACCTCCACAACCTCCTCCATTAGTCATGGCTAGATTTTCTCTGTTGATCCTACCACTTCAACTCACTCCACTACCTCAGAACTATGGTTAGAGACTTCCTCTTTTCTATGGAACATCAGATATTACAACTTATCAACACATTGCCAAAGTGATTAACTTCATAGATATTGAAGAGATCGATAATGACGGTGCCAAGATGTGCATCATCGCACAAATTTTCTTTGGACATGTAAAGAAATGGTTTCGCTCTCTCATAGCTGGTTCAATAGGTACTTCACAGGAGTTTATTGACTTGTTTATTGCGAAATGGGAAGAGAAGAAAAATCCATTGTAGATTTTAAATGAGTACCACGCCTTGAAAAGGAATCCCAATGAGTCTGTCCAAGACTTTACAACTAGATTCAATAAAATCTATGATTCAATTCCCAAGAATGTTAAGCCTCCTCCAGGCCTTGCTTTACTTCATTATCCTGATGGTTTCGATCCTGACTACATGGCCTATTAGTTGAGGCAAAGAAACCCTTCAAATCTTGAAGAAATGCAGAGAAACATAGTGAGCGTGGAAGCTATTTGATCATCAAGATGGATAAAACTGTCACTATCAAAGAATAAACATATACTTCATCAGAGGGAAAATTAGATACCTTGATCAAGACCATGGAGAAGATGATGGATAAAATTTCCATCGCTGATCGACACGCTGAACCCTACATTAGAAATCCCAATTTCAGGAGTTAAAATCAACAGCCTCAATACAGGATCAAGCAAAGGGAACAAAGGGGTTAGGATCCACAAAGTCAGCAGTAAATTCACACTCCATTTAAGCAGAATTATATTGAAGGCTCTGATGAAGATGATGAAGAAGATATTTATGGATAAAACCATTTATTTGAGGAAAATCAACAACCTATTTTCCTCACTGAAGAAGATCAATTTTATGAAGAAATTTGTGCACTGGATGATCAAAAATATGTCTTGAAAAATGATGACATGTTATCAATACACAAAAAATATTATCATAGGGGATATCATAATGCTCTTTCTCAAGTGTAGAGACAGTATGGCTTGAGGAATAGGAATGTTCCTATAACCTCCAATTAGAAAAAATAGAATGGTCAAGTAGATGCTCATCATTAAGAAGTTGATGCCCCATATCAAAGTAAAGACAAAGGACTTGTTGTTCCTAATCATGCTAGAGGAAACTAAGCTTCTTATAGTGGTCAAAGAAAGGATAAATAAGTCTAAGAAGGAGGACAAAAGAAATATTCTTCACACAAAGATAAACCAGAGAAGAAAGATGCACCATTGAAAGAGGTAGAAAAACATTCTGCCATTTTTAGTCTTGAAAATGAAATTATCAAATTGAAAGTCTCCATTCCTCTAACTGAAATAGTTAAGAATGATTAGTACAAAGTTCAAGTTGCTAAGTTGTTTAGAGTTGATCAAATGTTTGACATGGTTATTGTGAGTGATGATCACCCTGAGCTTCTTTTTGGTCCTGTTGTTGATGGTGATTTAGAAGATAGAAAGGTCCCACCGTTTTATCTAAGCCTCAAAATCCATGATTTTATCCTTCATAACACCATACTTGATTCCGAAGCCTCTCACAACCTCATGCCCAAGGCCATTATGGACAGATTAGGACTGTATATCACAAGACCTTATCATGATCTTTATTCATTTGATTCAGGGAGGGTGAAATGTCTTGGCCTCATCAAGGACCTAGTGGTGTCATTAGAAAAAATCCTAGCAAAGAATGTCCTCATGGATTTTGTTGTGGCTTATATCCCTCCCAGATATGGAATGTTTCTTTCTCGGTCATGGGGAGCGAAGCTTAGAGGTACCTTACAGCTTGACTTTTCATATGTTGTCATTCCCGTCTTTGGGAAACTTTGGAAACTATACAGGGAAAATAAGATGAAGTACATGATTAACAGCTGATAAAAGCCAAATAACCATCCTATACATGCTATTCATACATATTTATAATCCTTTATCTTGTTCAATGATGAATGTTCAACATCTTCCGAAGTTTTGATTGAAGAAAAAGATGAATTTTCAAACTCTGTTTTAGAATTGGCAAATGAATAAATTTGTGTAAAAGGGAAAAATGGCTTGGAACCAAGTGCATCACCTCAAAAAAGTTGTGAAACAATGAAAGAAACATAATTTTTTGGTACAACATAACTTTCTCAAGCAACAAGCAAAGTTCAGCGCCCATCCGATTTGTAGTTTCCGGATGAGAAAAGTAGTTTGTGGACTATGGCCTTTGATGGAGCTTTGGGAAAAAAAGGGGTTGGTATTGGAGTGTGGATTCACAACCCTATAAATTAGTCATTAAAAATTCCTCCAAATGTTCAAATGTCCTCCTACAAGCTGGCTTTCAAATGTTCAAATAATGAAGCTGAGTATGAGGCTTTGATAGTCGTTCTGAAAATCGGTCTTAAAATTCTCAAGAAGTTAGGTGCCAACAAGATTTCTATATATGGAGACTTCGAGTTAGTGATAAAGAAAGTAAAAGGGGAATACCAGGCCAAGAATCCAAGGATACGAGCTTATCGTAATGCAGTGCTAGACATCCTCAAGACAGTCACCGAGTACACTTTATCATTGATCCCAAGGGACAACAATGTTATTGCTGATTCTCTTGCTACTTCTGCCATCATGTTCAAAATTCCTTTGTATCCTAATAAGAAGCATGAGATAAATTTCAAACACCACCCTGTTGTCCCAGACAATGTTCAATACTGATAGGTCTTTCAAGATGATAAACAAATCATCAAATTCTTGCAAACAAAGGAGGAATTTGTGAATTCTCAAATGGACAACCAATGCTATGAAGATGACCAAGAAATCCATGCAGCAGAGATGTAAGTGTTTTAGCTGAAAGATAACTCCATTCCAAGAGGTTTGGTACCTTTGGAAGAGATTTTTGATCAATATGATGTTGCACGCAAACCGACCATGTTACCAACATAAGTGGGAGTGGAAGATCTCAATCTTGGCACTCCGGAAAAGCCAAAGATGGTAAAAATTTCAAAATCTTTGAGTGCATAAATGAAAGGTAAATATGCAATGCTTATGTATCAATTTGCTGATGTATTTGCTTGGGAATATTCTGATTTGAAAGTCTATGTTAAGAGCATAATTCAACATACCATTCCCTTGAAGCCGGATCAAAAACCTTTCCGCCATAAGTTAAGAAGAATGAATCCCAAGTTGATTCCCTTTATTAAAAATTAGGTAAATATATTATTTACTATTGGTATGATAGTGCCTCTTTGCTTTTCAAATTGGATGTCTAATATAGTGCCAATGAGGAAGAAGACATGAGAGATTCGCTTGTGCATTTATTTTAGAAATCTGAACAAAGTGTCATTGAAGGACAATAACCCACTAACAAAGATGGATGATATTCTGCAAAGGGTAGTTGGATCTTCTAGAATTTAATTGCTATACAGATACTCTGGGTATAATCAGATTTTATTCCATTCAGATGATCAAGAAATGACAGCCTTCACAACACCTAGGGGCACCTTCATGTATGAAAAAATGCCTTTAAGATTGAGCAATGCAGGGGCTAATTTTCAGTGAGCAATGGATATTGATCTCACCAATGAAAGGGATGTCTTTTTGGTCATTTATCTTGATGATATCATTTTTTTTTCCAAGAAAGATGAGCAGCATTTGTACACTTGAAAACAAATTTTCAGAGATGTAGAAAGTTTGGTATATCGTTGAACCCAAAGAAGGGTCTTTTCGCTATGGAGGAAGGTAAATTGTCGGGCCATATCATATCAAAAGATGAAATTAGGATAGATCCTTCAAGGATTCAAGTAATTCAAACCTTGGACTATCCTATGAGAAAAATGAAAGTCAGTCATTCAATGGCAAAATCAAATTTTGAGAAGATTTGTTCCCAATCTTGCTGAACACTTAAGGAAAATTACTGACATGTTGAAGAAACATAGTGAAGTAGAATGGTCTGAAGAGAGGAAGAAATCATTTAATGAAGTTAAATTGGCTTTATCTCATGCTCCTATCCTTAATATTATGGATTATACACTTGATTTTTCTTTTCTTTTTTTCATTTGCCTCGGAACATACTCTTGTTGATGTCCTCATGCAAAAGAAAAATCAGAACACGGAGAAACCCATTGCCTTCTTCAGCAGAACCATAAGAGACGTGGCCTTAGCGTTAGTAAAAGCATTGAAGGACTTCCGGGTCTACATTCTCCACTCTCATTTCATTGCATATGTTCCAAACACTATTGTCAAAGAGGTACTTACATAGAATGATCTTGAAGAGTGATGAGGTAAATGTATCACTGCTATGCTGGAATATGACTTGGAGATCAAGCCTACAACAATGATCAAAGGACAAGGCCTGGTGAAGCTTATGGCGGATTCAAATCTCAATGCTTTGGACATCAATTTTATTGCTGCATTATTTGAAGAACAAGAGGCTGAAACATTATCTGAGGTATCTGAAATTTTCTATTTATCGCCTTGGTATGCTGATATAGTTTATGTTTTGCAACACTTGAATCCTCCTCCCGACTTTCCAAGTAGTAAGGTTGGATATTTGAAGTTAAGGGCTCTTAAGTACTGCATTATTAATGGTCTCTTATATTGGAAAGATCCGGGTGGAGTGTTGTTGAATTATTTGGTTGAAGGAGATGTTGAAAAAGTGATGACATATTTTCATAAAGGTGACTGTGGTGGTCATCTTTATTGGAAGACTACAGCTAACAAGATCTCGAGGGTGAGCTTCTATTGGCCAAGTTTATTTTCTGATGTTTATAAAAAAAATCACGAGCTGTCATGAATGTCAAATATTTCAGGGAAAGAGGAAGCTCTTGCCTTTGCTCTTAAAACCAATTGAAGTGCAAGCACCAGTCCAACAATGAGGACTTGACTTCATTAGCGAGATCCACCCTCCACCATCAGCTCAAAACAAATGGATACTAATTGCCACAGATTATTTCACCAAATGGATTGAAGCCATCCTCACGAGGCAAGCTACTCACAATTTTATCATTCAATTTCTTGAGAACAATATTCTATCTCGTTTTGGATGTTCACACAAAATCGTTACTGACAATGAAACTGCCTTTAAGTCCAAAAAAATGATTGAATTTTGTGATAAGTAACACATTAGGCTTGGTCATTCCACAACATACTATCCTCAAGTTAACGGGCTTGCTAAATCGTCGAATAAATATTTGGTGAACATAATCAAGAAGATGCTGCAAGAAAACAAGAGGAATTGGCACAAAAATCTCACCAATGCTCTATGGGCGGATAGAGTTAGCACGAAGTTATCAATCAACATTTCACCTTTCCAGCTCGTGTATGGTGTTAACACGGTGTTCCCTACTTCTCTAGTTTTACCGGTGATGAAAATTCTGTAAGAGATCGACAATGAACCAAATGACATTCAACTAAGAATCAACCAAATGATCCATCTACAACAGTCAAGAGATGAAGTCTTCAATCATACTTCAAAGCTTCATGATAAAATAAAAAATATTTATGATAGGAAGACCAAAGCTGATGATTTCAAGCTTGGATATGTTGTTATTTGTTGGGATGCCTGAAATGAAGACATGAGTAATCATGGAAAGTTCGACAATCTATGGAAATTACCTTACAAGATCGCTACATTCATAGGTAATAAAGCATTTCTACTAGAGGATCTTGAAGGGAACGAAGTGTTGGGAGGACCAATCAATGGTAGGTTCCTCAAACACTATCTTACTTAATCTTTGAGGATGAAGTTCATTGTCATTTTACATATTATTTTAATTTGATGTCCAAGCAATAAAGAAGTTGTTGTAGAAGTTTGAAGCCCGAGGGGAAGGCCATGAGACTTCTACATTGAGCTCATGTTTTATTTCAAAACATTTAAAAAAAGTTTCCGTGATTTGTCAAGTCAGATTTAGGTCATTTTTTTGTAGTCAAAGTCATTTCCAGATTCAATTCATAATTTCGAGTTTGTCAAAGTTTTCAAAGTTCAGTTTGACTCCATTGCCCAATGGTAAGGCTACCTGATCTACAATGTTATTGACACCTACTGAAGGATATTCCATCCCCAGCTAGAGCCAATGTTATCTAAGGTATGTCAGTGATAAAAAATAACTCTTTCAGTTGTTTTCCTAAAGTCATAGGTCAATTTTGTTTTTTTTACTTTTTCAATCAAGTTCTCATAAAATAATTTTGGTCACTGAAGAAGTCTAGGTCAAGTACGCTGCTCCTTCATTTCATTCATCGCCACCATCATTATCAAGGTAATCTCCATAATAATTAGTTTCAAGGTCACCATCTCCATCGTCACCATTTAAGAGGTGTAGGGTTATGAAACTTCACCTCATATAGGTCACTATCTAGGTTCATCTTTGCCTCTGAAAAAAAATCAAATTTTCACTTAAAACAAGGCAAAAACCCTCCATTCCACTCATAAAACCCTAGGGAAGGAGCTAGCATGTTTAGGAGATGAATCAAAGACCACGTGTCTTGTTTCATATGGCTCAAGTGTTTAAAAAAGCTCAAGAAACTCAATTTTTTCTCACTCTCTCATGAAAAGAGAAATTAAGTCTTACTGTCTCATTAAAAGGTAAATTATGTCTTGCTGTTTCCTAAAATATTTCATAAATTAATTTCAAGGGTCAAAGAGCTTAAAGAGTTTCATTCTATCCTCTCATCTCACTTAAAGGAGCAAAAAAGTCATTTCCAAATAAAAAAGGTTGAAGAAGCCATTTTAAGTGTCCAAAGGTAAATGGTCATCTCAAACTTATAAAAGGCAAAAATCAAACTTCATTTCACTCATTGTTACCCTTTGACGAGTAGAAGAACATATCTCTACTTCACTTTCCCTCCATGGTGGTCTAAAATCCAAAGTCCAAGGCTCAAATTCCATTAAAAATCCACTTGCTACCCTTCAAATGACCCTTGTTACGCTTTTGAACTGAGGTGTTACGCTTCTGGGCAGAGGTGTTACATTTATGGGAACTCCTGTTACACTTTTGGAAAGCGTTGCGCAACAGTTGTTATGCTTTTGGAGCACTACGCAAGCGCTACACAACACACTGTTACACTTTTAAACCTCTATTGTTACGCTTTTAAACCACGTTGTTATGCTCGTGTAAGGTGGTGTTACGCTTTTGGAAAAGTAGCAGTTTTCTGTTTTTAAGCTTTGGAAACCTCCAAATAACTCAAATCTTGCCTCCATTACTTTATGTAGCCTCATGCATGGTAAGTCATCATTCCTATTGGTATCTTTTGGTCAAATTTCGAAGGTTTGAAATATTTCATGCTCATTTTCTTTTTCTCCATATTTTCACTGTCCATACATATAAAAAAATTATATTTTCACAAACCCTAACCCCATCATATAATCACTATCTCATACATCCCATATGCATTATCCCCACACTCCTATCATCTACACCACTACCCTACATATCAAATACAAGAAAACCCTAGAATCTAGCTTTTCCAGAGTGAAAACCTAGGGAATTTACCATGTTTTCTATACTTTTACCACCTACACTCATCCATTTGTCCTCATTCCACTTTCAATGTGGAGTTAAGAAACCACTCTATTTACTCAATTTTTATGATAATTTTTACTTAACTCCATGACCCTCATTTCATCTTATCAACTTACTCTACCACTACACTAGCTATTCTCACAGTCAAAATTGGGGATTTCCTGTGTTTTAGGCATTTTTCCACTTTCCTCACACTCATTTTCCATCATTTCACCTACAACTTGAAGCTAACACATAACAAAAACTACTCATTTTTTTTTTTTTTTTAAATTTCTCAGCTTCAACACCCTTCATTTCATCTTTTAAAGTCACACTTTCCTACACTTTGTTTTTCTAGATTTCCATACATTCACTCATTTCATCAAGACCCTAGGGTTTTCATCATTCCAGTGAAAAACACAATGGAAAGTGACAAGAATAAATTCAAGGGAGGGCGCCATATCATGCTAGAACCCTTCACAATCCATGATATTAATGCCTTGCCATTGGCCACAAGGTGCTTTAAGAGAGCTCAGTGTTTGAGATTTTGTGAAAGGCTCATGGAAGAGGGGTATCATCTTCAATTGAGAATCTTATTTGCAACAAGATATTGCATGGGAAAGGTCACTATTGCAGGTATGGAGATAAACCTATCATAAGACCCAGTTTCTTAAGCTACAATCATCCCTTCTCATGGAGAGTAGTGGTTCAAAGGCATGGAATTACATATTGAAAACTATAAACAATATAGCAAGCCTCATGCTAGATAGGAGCCAGATTACCTATTTCCTTTCAAACACCTCAGAAACAAGTATGCTCCTTTGATGATGTTCATAATGAAGTACTTCACTTGTGAGGAATATTCTCCAGGTTGTATAGGTATCACATCGGGCTTTTGATGCATTTTACCTCTATCAAAACACTTGATTTGCCATACTATTTGTATAGGAGCTTGATTAAGATGATTGAGAATGTTCAAAGTAGAAGAGAAGATAATCACACTACTATTTTTCATTGTGTCCTAATCAAGCTCATTGTGTTGCATCACTTTTCCTCCATCAACATAACTTTGGAAATTTTCTCAGAGAGATTTTCAGCAACACCTACCATCAACCCTTCTATCTTGCCTAGTACATCGTCAACACAACCAATGGAGGTTGGTTCTTATAGCATGCCCACTCAGCGTTCATATGCTCCTAGGGTTGTGGAATTTACTCACACATATGATAAGTGGAAGAGACAACTATTTGCACCTAAGTCTGCCAAAAGTTTTCTTACACTTGACACCATTTCTGAACAATGTGAGATAGAGGAGCAACCTCTTTTCCATCAGCATAATGAATCAACGCCACTTGAGGTTGGATTAGCACAACATGTGGAGGTCAGATCACTTGAAGAGATCATCCAAGAGAAAGATAAAGAAATAACAGATTTGAAAGAGGTATTCTCCATTGCCAAATATCACATTACTTTCCTTTAGCAGAAAAGTTTTCAATTGAAAGTGAATTAACTCCTACAAAGCAAGCCCAATTCATACATACAGGAAAACAAAGGTAAAGGAAAGAAGATTATTGTTTTTGACTAAATGCAGGAGATGGAGGCTGAAACAAAAACAAGAAGACAAAAAAAAAGAGGCCTCAAAAGGGCGATAGAGCAAGAAAGACAATCAACTCATCAATCTGAAGAGTTGACCTTTGATGAGATTATTGCCATGGAGATTAATAAAGATAGAGAGATTTGGTTGTGAAGAGTGAATGAGAATTTGGATAAGCTATTGAAAAGGGCTAAAAGAGATAATAAGCTACAAAGACACATGGAAAACCACTATCGCACCAGGAACACCATTTCTCAAATGAGGTTGAAGCAAGTGAATAAAAGGCTTAAAGAGGCACAAATGAAGCTCAAAGAGAAGGATAGCTTGGACTTATTGGCTTAAGCTTCTTTAGATATTTAGCCCATCTCTCACAAGTGCCATAGAAACAAATTTTAGAAGTTTTGATTAATTTTGGTATTTTATGTGATTTTTGCAAAATTTTGGAAATTCCTCATTACAGAAGGGTAACGAACTTTTGTTACTCTTATTTTGGGGGCATCCAAATGATGATTTATTTACATGAATTGATGTATTTTGATGAGCACGTCATAGATTAGGAACCCCCATGGCATGACAAGCTATAATTTTGGAGAAAACGCTCAAAAACCACTCATTTTTCATGTTTCTACCACCTTTTTCGACCCTCTGTTACACTTTTGGAGTAACCTTGGGAGAATGGATTTGTGAAGGCATTCCTGTTGTCCATTTTACAAAATTCAAGATGTTATGGAAACTAGAAACATAGGGCTTGTTGACCGTTCTTTCAGAAGTGGATTTAGACTCTTAAAATTGCCTCAAAAGTGCCTCCAAAATTTTGTTATGCTTCTGCAATTTTTTGTTACCCTTCTATCAAGAATGTCACAAACCAGCATTGGATTCCTCAGGACACTTGTAAAGATCAGAAATAGTCACAAATTAGAGGATTTTTCTGTCCCATGAGTTGAAATTAGAGTTATTGAGTTGGTTTTTGCTTCCTATCACGAAGGCATATGTAATTAGTGTAAGGGACAAACACTCCTAGTTTATAGCTAAAATTCAGGGAATGGTTCCTAACCTCCCTATAAGCTAGGAAATGGATGATATTTTGCATTTATGATCCATTTTGGATGGGATTTGGACCTGATGAGGTGTCATAGTCCATATTTTATATAATTAGAGTCTCTTTAGTATTTTTTGGGGTTGGATAGTCTCATATTGCAGTGGAGCTCTTGTAATCATCAACTTGGAATGAAATCAAAGACAAATTTGCAGGAATTGTGTTGAGATACTTGTGGTATTCATTGGAGCATCTATTTTTCTTATGTATGTTTATAATTTAATGCTTAATACCATGTCTTATTCTTCATATATGTTTATCTTGTAAGTTTATGAGTATAAATCATGTTTATGCATGCTTTGTTTTAGACAAGGTTTACATTGCCATGTTTATTTGCTTCTATACTGAATGAATTCATCTCAGTTCTCATTCAAACTCTCTTCTACTTCATCCTATACTCAATGACCTATTAAAATGATTTAAAATGACCTATCTTGCCTCACATATTCTCTGCAAATTCACCTTGGAGTTCAGACCTAAAAACCTTATACACAGTCTACTCACTGAATTTTATATCCAACACTAAAAACATCAAACAAATCTTATTTAATGAGCTTATATTCCTAGCCTAAGATCATTAGATGCTCAGTCATTCCTTTGAGTGCAAAAGTGACAATGAGAGAGCCCTCTCTAGTCCTGGTAGGGCTAGCTACCTGACCTAAAGCTTGGTCTGTGGTTACCTTTCTCCAATCCGATTTTGAGCCTTCGGAAATTGGGGGGAGTGATAACATTGGGCACACTCTCAATACCCGAAGGAAATTGATTTTGAAGTAAGAGAATTCGATTTCAGAGGGTGAGGTTGTAGAGTATGGGTTGTAGAGATAGAAGGAGTAGGGAGAATTCAATCGTGAAAGAAGAAGGCAGAAGTAAGATGAAGAGGAGGCATCGCTGAGCAATAGCTCTGGCCCTTCAGACATAGTGATGCAGTCCAGCGCAGTGACTCGGTAGAGGGGCCACGTAGAGTGACACAAAGGGAGGAGGAATTCCTACCATTTTTTAGGAATTTTTCGGAGTGCTCGGGAAATTCATCTCAGGTGTATGCTAAATGATTTGCTCGTAATATTATCTGTAAAAGAATTTTTTTGCTGAAGAATAATATAAACCTGCATTTTCTACGCCGGTTTTCCCACATTGGGTTTTTCCGGGGACAATTGTCCAAAAATAACTGTGTTCATGTGGTTGTTTCTATTGTGTTATATGTGTTCTATTTGTTCTTCTGCTTTTGATTAAAGTGAATACTGCAGCTGTATTTATTTCATTATTTACTGAATCATCTGTGAATAAATTATCATAAATAAGTAGGCAAAATAAATCAATCACTGTAGTAGTAATTTTCAGATTGAAAAATTCACACAGTGTACCCTGCTTCATATGTCTAGGGAGTATCCTTCGGCGCGCCTGCTTCATACATCTAGGGAGAAAATTCCATTGCACCTTGCTTCAAGCGTTCATGGAGTATCTTCCGGTGCACCCCACATCAAAAGTCTGGGAAGTATCCTCTAGTGCACCTCGCTTCAAATGTCCGGGGAGTATCCTCTAATTCGCCCTGCTTTAAATGTCTGGGGAGTATCCTCTAGTGTACCCCACTTCAAATGTCAATGGAGTATCTTCCAGTCTTAGTTACAATGTGGGACCATACCTATTACTTGTGATTGGTCCATCCAATTGGTGACCTTGCTAGCTCTGTTCGGTCCTTAGCATTCTGACTTTTCTCTTGAGCGACTTATTGCGATCATTCTGGAATGAGACCTTTGAGCTATAACATCTCGAAAAACATATGGGATATATATTATGGTTGGATACCCTGAACCCACATCATCCCGAACATTACCTCTGCCACTCTCTTGGATTTCCTCTGGGGGAGTCTTCGAGGAATAACATCCAGAAATAATATCCAGAAAGGCATATGATGTTTTTCGTAATGGTTTTCTCCCTTTCCATTCTAGGTGCTATTCACAAAGGAGATTCAACCATGGTTTGGACACAATGTTTCTATAAGAGTTTGGACCTATGAAAGAGTTTTATTCTCACCCTTAGGATCCTTTGAAACACACACTGCGTTATCCCTCATGAGCTTCCGACAAGAATGCCATCTTTGGAATCCTTTATGACATATATACAAGGCAAGGTTCAGGGACTTGCCCATACAAGACAAGGACTTATCCATTTAGCCTCTTGGAGTTCTACAATTTCCCTTTGGGAAAATAAATGGGCGCAACAAGCTTGTAACAATAGATGGAAGGATTGCAGTGTTAAGAAGACAACTAGAACATCAACATTTCACAAAATAACAGGAAAATCCCTCTTTATGGTCCTACTACAAATATAAATTATATATAATACAAGCATATAAATCAACATTCTCACAGACCTATCAACATTTCATTTTTAGGCAAGAATGACATAGTTGCATGGCAAAGGCTCATAAATAGAATTCATAAAACATTCAAGTAATTTAATCAGCAAGACTCATGCAACAACATCTTGTAGAATTTTCTTTAAATCCACAGCTCTCAACTCAGAGCTATTTGATTTTAAAAATAAAAAAAGAAAGGAAATTGAAATGGAACTTTGATTTTTCACCCATCCATAGACCTACTGTAGCCAAGATTACTTACAATAATCACCCTCGAGCTAGATCCACAATTTAAGGGGAATTTCTTTCTCAACAATCTTTTGCAGAAAGCCTTCTTCCCAACACAAAGTTTTATGAGCTAGTCAAGCACATTATAGTCTATGGTATGAGTTATTTATCAGTTGTGCTAAGCACTCTAAGAGTGGTTTATTAACCCACAACAAGCACCCATTCTAGATGTGTTTTATCAACCCTAGATAGCACCCTCAGTGGTTTATCAACCCACACCAAGCACTCAATTCCATTTCCTCTTGTTCTTCCAATCACAAACCTTTCTCCCAGGGAAATCCCATTCTAACTTTGCTCATGAGCTCCACCAGGAAGAGCTCCAACCCCATATTATTGTGCATTCTCCTATTTATCATTTTCCTAGGGGTCTCTTCATATTCCTCTTGGAATCTTCCTCTTATTTTTCTCATTATTTACACCATGAAAATGAATTTAAGGTGCCAACTAATCCTACTTGGGTTCACCTTTCCTCTTCCCTCTTATATCATGGATTTGTGGTCCCATACTTTAGGCCATTACATTATTACATTACGAAAATCAATGGAATAAGTACCAGGGGTGTCACATCATTCTCCTTCATCAAGCATCACATGTCACCTCCTCATAACAAGTTGAGGAGATATACTCACCTTTAACGAATATCTCGACTCTTGTGCATGTTCTTCTGAATCTTATAATATATGAGTAATCCATATCAGCTTCCTATGGACTAGAGTAAAGGATGAGGACATAGGTATCCCTAGTCTCATCTTGTTTCACACTTGCATTTGATTATTTTATAACCTATGAATAATATTCTAGAATAACATCCTCCTCAGTCCATTCAAACTCTAAAAGAGAAACACATGTATTAGAGGACCTCACATCTCAACTCACCACAATCTTCCATTGTGATGGAATGCAAATTTTGTGATCTCATAAGTCTCCAACTTAGTCATCTTCTACTCAAGAATATGGATGCAAAGTAGACAACCAAATACACAGAAATGTGATACATTTGGTTTGACACCAATGAAGGCCTCCTCTAGTGTCCTATCCTTAAATATACTAGGAGGAAACGTTCAAAATATACATAGTTGTATCACAGACCTCCACTTAAAGACACATGCTCAAATTCATGTCATGAATCAAGTACTTGGAATTCTTAATAATATACTTTTTCTTCTCGTGGATGGAAGGTGTAGGGGGAATTGTTTTTGCCCCTGAAGGAAAAATAGAATTGAAATACTCACGGAGCCTAGGCATGATCTTTAACAACTAGGATGATATGTATGCTCTCTTCCAAGGCATCATCCTAGCTCGACCTTTACCAAATAGATCTCTAATTATAACATGTGACTCTAATAACTCCATATGTCATCTTGCTTCGGGAACCTTTCCTTTAGACTCCACACTTTGCCATCTTTACAAAAGAATTTTGAGATCACTCACTTGGATTCCTTGCATTAAAGTCAAACATTTTTTAAGAGACATGAACAAGTTAGCAAACAAGTTAGAAAAATAAAAACTTCCATCCTCATCACTCCCTATTGAGGCTTTGAGCATCAATGGAAGCCTGTAGGAAGCAATTTTACCTTAAAAATATGACGATGAATATCAAATAAATAAAAAAATATTGCAGCAGTCCAAGCGGCACAATATGGAGACACTAAAGGTAGTGAGCACAAAATATCTTCTACAAACTTAGTCTAATCTTCCCCAATTGAACTGCCTGACCTTAATTGGGTATTTTTTAAAGAAGGTTTGATCATTTTAGACGACTAGGAGTCAGTCCCTGTTAAATTTTGATGCCACCTAAATGTTATTGTGTCAATTGCATTTCATATAGATTATATCTGTATGGAGTTTTTTGAAACTTAGTATTAGAATCAACGTGCAACCAATCTAGCCATATTAATGTAGCCTTGAAACACTTTCTAATATTTTCTCTTGGGAACTTATGGATGTATCTCATTTGTGCTACGACACATTTTTTGCTAATATAATATATCTTGTAACCCTTTCTCTATTGTGGGTTATAAAGTGATATCAACTCCTCTCGATCCCTGCTTCCCTAATAAATAATGTAATTTCAATGATATATACCAGCTTCCATTATCTAAGTAAAGTATATTGATCTTATTCCCTGGCTAACTTTCAAACAAGGCCTTGAAATCTATGAACTTGTTGAGCATTTTGTCCTTAGTATTTAAAAGTTAAATCAATGTCTTGCAAGAAAAATCGAAAAATGAAGGTGACATGATACAAACTGCTTATCAAAGAGGAGGGAAAAAATAGTCCACACACATATAAATGGATCAGATCAAGACTCCCTCTTGATGTATGCACTCTACTGGGTAACTAGCCTTGGGATGCTTACCAAGTGTGCCTGCCCTACTTACACATTCATTATCTATTTTGAAGTTTGGTAATTTTTTGCACTAAGTTCATCGAGAGAGGGAGTGCTCCATAGTGAAAGTGACCAAAACGAATGTGCCATAACTCACACAACTTAGTGCTATAATGCATCGAAGCACCATGCTTTAACAAATCTACTTACAATCCATAAAGGCCTCCACTTTCGTTGAAGCATGGGTTCTATCTCTAATGATAACCTTTCAAACATCAAAGTTGGGCACATAATGTACATCTCCCATATAAGAAATTGAGATATTTTTTTTGTTAAAACTAGGAAAACAAAACACACCATTCGAATCAGTAACACCACACAAGGTGTCTGAAATACAATGGAGCCTACTTCTCTCACGAGTTAAGTAATGTCATCACCTAACTCCACATTCATATGTCCCTATTACTCCTAAAGTTTTTTAAAGAATTTTTAATCATAATTAATATGTTTTAATGCCCCCAGGTCCACTTACCTTCCAACACTTGACACTATGTTAGAATATAAACAATAGATGATGGAGAAGGTGGTCTATAGGTAGGATGATGCCTCCTCCACTCTTGTTATGGTACCAATTGCATATTTTTTTCTCTTAGTATTCCCTTTATTTTTATTTGGACATTGGCTACCTTGGAGCCATGATCCTAAAACCATTTTCTAAATTGAGGCATAAGGATTGGAGGAATATGGAGTCAAATTCCAAACTTCTTAGTTGCCTCCCTCATATAAGATCAAAATGGCTAAAAGTGCTAACACCGTTATCTACGATAATTGTTATAGAGGCACCCAAGAGAACGAGAATTTAAAGTGTACATCTAAGTCCGTGGATATAGAGAAGCAATATTTGATAGCAAGGGTAAGAGCACTAGAGATCCAAAAGAGGATTTTGGAAAGCAAGATGATGACAATAAGTTAGGACCCATGGGTAGCTAAATGAGTTTTCTCTTTATTCAAAGAAAAGAAAGAGAATAGTAATTCCTTGAAAATGCCCAATTTACATAAACACACCCCCTATGTAACAACACATGGTTTATTTTCCATGTAAATAAAAATAAGACTAAGGTCACAGGACACATATTCTGAGTTGAATGTTGGGAAAACACTATAGTGGGTATAAATTTTGATTTATTTATGGATATGGAAATTGGAAAAGGCATTGGAAAATGAAAAGAGGCAATAAATGACATTTAATTATGATAAATAAAGGAAAATGGGAGAAAATGAAGGTGAAGAGACACAAAATTGCGTCCAAGGGAAATTAGAGGAAAACCGAAGAAAATGGAGACATCAATGATAAAAAGGCACATGAGAATTAGTTGACAATTTTTACTCATATTTTGATCAATATCAATAAGGAAAGAGAACAAGAAAGCAAAGGAAAGTGAAGGAAAGCAAGGATAAGGTTGGATCAATAGCTTCAGCAGGAGGATTTTGCAGGTAACGGGTTGCATGTGTGATTTCATATCTGAGGTGTGAATGAATGGTTCATGCATTTGTTTATTTGGTTCATTTGATATCATTCGCATGGGGTTTTTCATGGTTTGACAACGGTTTCATTCTTGCCTTTCCATTTCCTCAGTATCCATGGTGTGATGGGATTCATTATTGGTTGAGATTTGGATTTCCGGAAGGTTTTGAAACTAGGTGAGGTGGTCTTAGGAAAATTCCCAAGGGTTGGGGGTGGAGATAGTTTTCTCCGAGAATTCATCAATAGGTGGGTAGAGACAGGAAAATTTCTCAAGGTATCATGAAGAAAATATGAGGCATCCAAGCTCGATTTGATTTTGTGATCTTGGGAGTGGTTTAGGTGAGATCATGGTAGGTTGACGGTGGGGGTGGTTTAAACTTTGGAGTCCCTAGTTGATTATGTTTTGGTTTATCCCATGAGATCCCACATTCATTCTTGGAATATGGCATGGGGGTGATTGCCTAAAAGAAAGACTCGTTCAACTCAATCTATGGTCGGGTGGTACATGTAAGTTTGTGAGTTGGTTGGATTTTGCATATGTTAATAAGAGTTATTTTCCTATTGTGATTTATGAGCACTTGTACTTGTTATTATGTTGATTTGATGGTTGAATTGATATGGTTAATACTGTGGTTATATGGTGGTTATAAGCATGGTTCTAGGATGTGCTCTAATTATGGCTCTTGTTTATGATTTAAAAAGTATTTAAATGGTTGATGAATGAATGGGATAACAAGTGTTGTTGTAGCTGCGTGAGAGGGTATTAGACCTTCTTGGTGATTTTCAAATGAAGTTCAAAGATTTAAGATCAGATATGCATTCATGACATGTAACTCACATGTTTACCATATACTTGACGAAATATCTATCATGTTCCACATAGTCTAGGTCAAGTTCTTACTTAAGTTTTTAATGTTTGGCATTGTTGTCATGCAAATTATGATTTTTGAGAGTTATGGGAAGTTTTGGGCAATGGTTTGGAGGCTATCCTAGAAAAGTGGCTCATATCTCGAGACCGCAGGCACTAAACTGGGGAAATAAGGTCATAACCACATGGAAGCAGGCTTATACGTGCATTTGGAGGCCTAAAACCGCACTCTTGCCTTATTGTGCGTGCATTTGGGGTGTTAGGTTAGTGAAAAAGGGTTTCATCTCAGGGTTTGATCACCTAGCATGGTTGTTCAGATCTTGAGTGACTATCAGTCCCTGTAATATGTCAGTAAGTGTTTAGTTTGTAGGCTCCAATTCCTTAAGAAGAACATTGGAGGTCAAGTCATATTATAGTAGCGCTCAACCTCACATTTACTGTGGTAACTTGTAAAAGTGGCTAAATATTGGAAGGTGGGTTACAGAGTGGTATCAGAGCAAGGTTACAACACTGGACCTCAGGGTAAAAGCATATCGTCATACATGTATTATATGTTGGCATGCAGGTATGATGGTTAATGGTTGTTATATGCATCACAGTTTTATGCATGTTTGTCATTCTACTGGTGGTGTGGGTGCATGCATGGTAAGTGCCAGTTGATTAGTGCGGTCATATGCACATGCATCAATTAGTCATGCATGATAATAAATTGTTATTATATGCATTGTGGTCGTATGCATGAGGATTATTGTCATGGTGCTTTCTTGCATGATAGTTCATTTTTTGATGTTATTATGTATGTTGCTAATCTGGACTAACTTGTGCAAATATGATAACCTCCTCTGAGATACACTAAGGTATGATTTTGATTATGTCTTGTATTTGGTTTGTATAACATGGTATGTTGTAGGTTAATAGAAGATCATAGATGAAGAGAAAAGTAGTGAACTACAGTTCACATGACTCCCCTTACAGGCTTGATTAGAATTCAGTGGAATGGGAAAGGCCAGTCTAGCAACAAGGAGAAGAGTATTCTCCTAATTTGGACGATACATTGAGGATTATGAAGGCAGAGATTAGAAGTGGAAATTAGTATCATGTGGGTATGATATGATATTATGTGCCTATAACTATGCCTAAGTTTATGTTATGGACAAGAAATGCCGAAGGATACATTAGCGGAATGAAAGCAATGTGATCTACGACATGCTCAGACAAGCATGGAGAGTGGAAGAGCCACAAACCTGAGACTTGGGTTGTGGATGCACACAGTAAGGCATGGGAAAGACACTAGATGCAAGGTTTCTTGATAGAGACAATGTAGTATTTGGCTGTGCAATACTATTGTTGTGTGTATGTTGTACATGTTGGGTTTTATACATGTGGCACTGTGTCATGAGTATTATGTAGTCTTTGTATCGTTATATGTGTATTCAGTGTATTGTACTGTGTGTACATATATATGTGGTGTTGTACACCAGGTGTAGATGTATGTGTGGTGTTTTACACCGAGTGTAGGTGTATGTGTTGTGTTGTACATTATGTATGTGTATGTGTTGTGAAGGGGATTGGTTATCGGGTTCCCTATGGTTATGGGTTGGAAAAAATTCTCTGGAGCCCTGAAACAATTTGGGTTGAGTTACTAGTTCCTCGAGCCTGTAGGCTCGGACAATCTCTCTTGAGCCTTGTGGGTTGAGTTACTAGTCCCTGGAGCCGTGGGTTGGAACAAACGCTTTGTAGCCCTGGAAGGTTGTGGGTTGAGTCACTAGTTCTTGGAGCCCTGGACAAATTGGGATGAGACCAATCTTGAGTTGTTGATATTGAGGGTAGAGGCATTTTAGTCTTTGGATGCCATTATTTCTTATATGGAGGGCAGAGGTGGTTTAGTCTTTGGATGTCCTTATTGTTGATATTAAGGGAGGAGGCGGTATAGTCTCTGAATTCACTTGTTACTTTGAAGAGAAGAGAAGGAACTTATTGCTTTCCAGGTTTGGAAACCGATCCAATGTGTTTACATGATCGAAGATAAGAGAAGGCACTGGGTGGTTGTTGAGTTCGCAACTGATCTAGTGTGTGTAAATGATAAAAGAGAAGACAAGGCACTGGGTGCTTGACAGGTTTGGCAACCGATTTAGCATGTGTACGGAAAGGACAAAGAACAAAGGCAGACACAAAGAACCATTTGAAAGATAAGTATCAGTATTTTATTTCAATTTTTAACTATGCATGTGATATATGATGGTTGAGTTTTGAGCTAATTATCATATACTTGTTGTGACAGGAAGTAAACATGATTGAAGGTGTACCTTATTGACGAGGCATCAATGAGGTATGATTTAAATTTATTTCAATTTCTTTTAGTATACTGTTAATTATGTGCTTGGTACAAGGAAACAAGGAAATGCCCAAATTGGGTGGTTGAAACTGACTGCAAGAATTAGCAGTAGTAACAACAGGAATTGCAAGAAGCAACAATATGTTGGTAAAGCACTCAGGATGAGGGCCACTATGGGACACTGGTACCCAATAGTGTCCATTGATTTCCATGAGCATGCTATGACCGATATGATGGTTCTGAGGCAAGGATATGCCTTGTTTTTTGGACCTTCCAATGCAAGGAAACCTTACCAAGTGATGGATCGCTCGAGGGACTATGTAACTGAGAAGGGGATGCCAAGGAAGTTGGAAGGTGAGTGATTGCACGAAAGGGGGTGACAAGATTTCCCGAGGGACTGTGTAGTAGATAATGGAAGGTCGAGGAATGATTTTTTTTTGGCTATTATCATTGCTAGATGGAATTAGAAACATATTGGGAGTGTGCCCTGGAACAATGAGCCGATAACTATTCACTGAGGGAACAAGTAGCGCAAGGATCATAACGTTGGACATTGTAGGTATAATTGGATCTTAGTAGTGGGATTTTGACTTCTTAGGAAGGAGGTGAATCCTGGTATTACTTTGAGGGTGGAGGTGTGAGCCTCTAGATTCCCTTGTTGCTAATGCAAGCATCATATACTTTTATTTGTTGGTCATGAAAATGTGCATATTTATATTATTGTGAACAATGTATCGAGTTGGATTTATAAAGCTGCATAAACAATATGTTTATTTTTTGGTTGAAGCAAATGTGCATAAGCATATGTAGTTTTTATTTTAAAAACCATAATGATTTGTGTTATAAAGATCCAACAAACAATATGTTTGTTTTGTTTTTTACAGTGGTCATTGTAAATATTGCATCGAGTTATTTTATAAAGCTCCATAGGCAGTATGTTTGTTTTTCAATGGATTTTTTGTCATAGGTGTCATAGTACACCGAGGACGGTGTTCCCCTAATGGGGAGGGGTTTGTAACAACCCCTGATTGATTTTCCATGTAAATAAAAATAAGACCAAGGTTACGGGACATGTATTCTAAGCCGAATGTTGGGAAAACACTATAGTGGGCACCACTTTAGGTTTATTGGCTATGAAAATTGGAAAAAGGTATTGGAAATTGCAAATAGGCAATAAATGACATTTAATTATGAGAAATAAAGGAAAATAGGAGAAAATGAAGGTGAAGAGACACATATTTGTAGCAAGCGAAATTAGAGGAAAAATGAAGGAAAACGAAGAAAAATGAGAAATCAATGATAAAAAGGCACCTGAGAATCAGTTGACAACTTTTGCTCATATTTTGATCAGGATCAACAAGGAAAGAGAACAAACACTTGGACAAGCAAGCAAAGGAAAGTGAAGGAAACCAAGAAGAAGGTTGGATCAACAAATTCAGTAGGATGAATTTGCAGGTAGTAGGTTTCATGTGTGATTTCCTAGCTGAGGTGTTAATGCATGGTTCAAAAATTTGTTTTTTGGTTCATTTTTTGTCATTGGCATGGGTTTCGCTTGGTTTGATAGTGGTTTCAGCCTTACCTTGCCATTTCTTGTATATCCATGGTGTGATGGGATTCATTCTCGATTGAGCTTTGGATTATCGGAAAGGTTTTGAAACTGGGTGAGCTGGTGTCCAGAAAATTCCCAAGGGTTGGGGGTGGAGATGGTTTTCTCTGGGAAGCCCTAGACAAGTGGGTGGATATAGGAAAATTCCTCAGGGTATGGTGAAGAATTTTTGAGGCATCCAAGCTCAGTTTGGGTTTGTGATATCGGTACCGGTTCAGGTGAGATCACGATAGGTTGAGGGTGGAGGTGGTTTAACCTCTGGAGTCCCTGGTTGATTATGTTTTGGTTTATCCCATGATATCCCACATTCATGCTTGGAATACGACACACGTGTGATTGGATGAAAGAAAGATTGGTTCAACTCAATCTATGGTCGGGTGGTGCGTCGAAGTCCCTTGGTTGGTTGGATTTTTCATATGTTAATAAGAGTTATTTTCCTTTTGTGATTTATGAGCACTTGTACTTGCTATTATGTTGATTTATCATATATGCTGGTTATAAGCATGGTTCTATGATGTGCTCTAGTTATGGCTCTTGTTCTTGATTTGAAAAGTATTTGAATGGTTGATGAATGCATTGGCTAACAAGTATTATTGCAACTACTTAAGAGTAAATTAGACCTTCCTAGTGATTTTCAGATGAAGTTCAAAGATTTAAGATGAGATATGCATTCATGACTTGTAACTCACATGTTTACCATATGTTTGACGAAATGTCTATCATGTTTTAGGTAGTCTGTTGAAAATGCAGCAAGATGATGGAGCTTAGTGAAATGAAGTCGCCTTCACTAAGTGGGCCCGCAGGCAAATTCTGGCGCAAAATCTATTTTTAGACTATGTCTATTTTTAGACATATGGAGCATGGTTCGGGGATTTCAGTTTGAGATTCTTGAAGTATGTGTCATGTTGGTAAAAATAGATGAGACTCTATTTTTGAGGTCAAAGAGGTCGAAGTCTATTTTTAGACTGCCTCTCCTTAAAACGGGGAAGTCAAATATTATTTACCCTTAATAATATTTAGACTATAAACAGCAGTTTACTCTCTTGGAGCACTTCAGTTCGAGCTACAGAAGTGGCTCATGCATCTGACAGAGGAATCACGTAGTTCCCAAGGGTTTGATGGCATCATGCATGGTTGACTTCAGTTGGACTTCAGTGACAGAAGTTTGGAGGAGTTAATGAGACAGATAGTGGAGTTGTGTTCTGTTTATTTTAGTTGAACTAGTTGAGATTAGTTTAACTAGCTAATCAATTAGTTATGAGTGGAGTGAATTAAATATTATTTAATTCATTAATTAGTAACTCATTATTCAACTCAAGTACACATCAGTTCACTACAGTGCATGATCAGTTCAGTGGAGACCAGTGAAAGAGGTAGATGAAAGGGTGGAGTTAGCTATCAGTTGTGACTATACTGTTGCTATTTGCAACACACGGATAGGTGGAGTAAGCCCATGAGGATTGCGCAGTTCAGGCTGGTGGTTTATCTATATAAAGAAGCCATCCCATAGCATTGAAACACGCAATAGAGGCAAGGAAATTGGCGGTGAGTTTTGAACCAGTAACCTGTTCAAAACTGAGCTAGATTGTGAGTAACTGTATGAGAAAGTACTGAGTACTTGTGAGGAGTATTGTACTTAGTTTGTTACTTGATTTCTCCATTATAATATACACAATAGCTGCGGGGTTTTCAGCTATAAGCTTTCCCCATACATACTGTGTTAATGTGTATGATGATTTGATGTGTTATCGCTTGATTTTATTTCTGCATGTGTGATGATCTGAGTTGATCTGAGTTGAGTTGAGTGGAAGAGATTATGTGTTATGTATGAAGCTCAAATAGTATGTGACCAGGATAGTCTCGGTGGATAATTAATCATTATTCAGCAAATTTCTACACAGTCTAGGTCAAGTTCTTGCTTGAATATTGAATTTTTGGCATTGTCGTCATGTAAATTATGATTCTAGAAAGTTACAGGAAGTTTTGGGTGGTGGTCTGGAGGTTAGCCTGGAAAAGTGGCTCAGATCTTGGGACCGCATGCACTGAACTATGGAAATTAGGTCATAACAGCATGGAAGCAGGCCTATGCATGTGTTTGGAGATCTATAACCACACTCTTGCCTTGATGTGCATGTGGTTGGGGTGTTAGGTCAGTGAAAAAGGGTTTCAGGTCAGGGATTTATCTCCTGGGGTGGTTGTTCAACTTCTGAGTGAGCTGTAGTCCCTGTAGGATGTCAATAAGTATTCAAATCGTAGGCTCTACTTCCTTAATTGGAACATTGTAGGTCGGGTCATATCATAGTAGCGATCAACCTCACATTTACCCTGGGAGCTTGTAAAAGCGGGTAAATGTTGGGAGGGGGGTTACACTTTAGTTTAAAAAATGTTGAAAGAGAAGCATAAATTAACAAGGGAATTCAACTTTCTTAGTAAATAAAATGGAACATTCAACACCAAGAGCCAATCCTTTATAAAGAAAGTGAAAATTTTGGAAATAATAAGGTTTTGCACCTTGGAATTAATAACCCACCCGGATGAAGCCTAGGAGGAGTTAAAAAATTTAACGTTCATGGTCGTTAGGGCACAAAGAAAACCCCACTCTCATCATAATAAATGAAGTGGGGGATTATAAAACATTGAATACACAATAAAGAATTGATGACTTACTCATGGAAAACCAAGCACTGAGAAAACTTAGAGTAGGCTACAAGTGCACGTACCTTAGTCGAGAAAATGAAGGAAGACCTAAATAAGCAAGGGTGTATGTTCAATGCGGTCAACAAGAATTTTGCAGACTTGAGAGCTCAAATGGCAGTGGATAACAAAGATAAATATATATGGAAGTAAGAATGCATGCCAAAATCAAGGCAATAACAAATACAATGTGAGGCTATGCCATTAATGGTGTTTGGAAAATAAGGGAACACTAATAGTTAGAATTAGATGGCCTACACAAGCAAGTGATAAAATATCTAGATGTTACTCAGAGTCATATAGAGTACAAGGTCCATGCAAATAATGAAGTGATTAGAGTATTAAATAATATCCCCGCCCTCAAGTTTGATTTTTTAGGAACGAGTTATAGGACCTCTATTTCACTGGATGCAAATGCTTACAATGCAAGACTCAAGAATTGGAATAATGCCAATGTAAATGCCACAATAACATAGATCGACATCACAATTTTTATGGATGACATGGAAACAATGGTGTCCAATGGTCTCCCCTACTTATTTAATGACCAATTAGCTTTGCAATCCTCAACAAACTATTTTGAGAAGTTTAAAACAATAACCAACCTCTAAGTGGTAGAAAAAAAACAACAACCATAGCCACATATTTAGATTTTCCATAACATATATAGCCCTATTTTATAACATGGATCCTTAAGAAACATCTAATTTATTCATTTCCTCCTATAGACCACACAAAAAATAAAATTGAATAAATCATTTAGGTTCCTAAAGGGAAATGCGTGATAAGAAAGGAAGGGTAATAACAAATGAGTATGATCCATGATAATACCTTGGGGGGTTTCATAATAAGAAATACTCTATAATTTACTTCCATTGGCTTAAGCACTACTAGGACCACCCATCCCACTTTAGTCACTTATGCCACCCACACAACAAACTTCATAAAGATGGGGCCACTTACCTAATCCTCAAGGGGAATCCCTTTTACAGGTAGGATGGCATAAAATTAACTATTTTTTATTACCCTTGGCATGATCCTCCCTAATATTGTGGCAATAAAGAAAATTCTACTCTTAATTAGCCAAGTAATCCTTAAAAAATCAAGGATTAGTTGGTACCATCCAATGTGTTGAATAAACCTACAAAAGGTGAGCTTAACAATAATACAAGTGATGATAAATTTCCATATTATCAAACTGCTGGAATTTTTAGAGAGCAAGTCAAGCCCTCACTGTAATAAATTTTGTAGACTCCATGATAGAAGGATTGGTCACATGGAGTTCATCCTTATTTCTCATTCTCATTCTTTTCTTTCTATAAACAAGATTTCAAGCCACAAATTGTGGGAAGAAAATCGATGGAGGCCTAGGATTGATATTTTATAGTCCCCATCTAATTGTGTTCAACAAACTATTGGTTTAATTTTTCAATTAAGACTAACGTGCATTGCCACTAGATGATCTCCTGATTTTTCTATCGTTGTGATTATCCTGAATGAATCAATGGATCCATGTCTTTGTGCATGCCCATTTTATTTGTTGTCTCCTAAATATGATTATTAGGAATGCAATGATTAGTCTCTGCTTATGACTTAGCATGAATTTCACTTTCTATTTTCTAAGAATGAAAGTGTGATTAAGACACCCACTTTTTAGACCTGTTTATGGGCACTTTAAAGCAAAGCATCCAACATGCGGTGCGTCTCTTTGAACCTAAATCTCTAGAGCATGCTTTTGTTATGGAAATAAAGTTTAAAGTAAAAATATGGCCACTAGAAAATAGATCCCTAATAACTATAGAGAAAATCATGCTCCCTTTCCTGAACCGAGAAGGTTTACTTCTCAACAAATGGGTGAAAGAAGAGCAAAGTGACTGTGTTTCAACTGTGACAATAAGTATAGAAAAGGGCATAAATGCAACGAGAATAAATTATTCTACATATATTGTGAAGATGAAGAAGATCAATAAGTGGAAAATTCATAATATCAAGAGTTAGAAGAAACTTCTCCAATCGTTTCTTGTCATGCATTGGCCGACATCAGTACTCCACAAGCCCTCAAGGTAGAAGAATATATCAAAAGGAAAAGGGTAACAATATTTATTGACTCAAGTAGTACCCAAAACATCATCAATTAAAAATTAGCAAATTTTTTTAATTGCTTTGTATATCCAACACCATAATTTCAAGTGATGATTGTATATGAAGGTACTATAAATTGTCCAGGGAAGTGCAATAAGATTGAGTTGAATATGGGGGAGTATTTATTGGTTAGTCCCATGACTGTAATCTAAATGGGTGGTGCTGATGTTGTATTAGGGGTCCAATGATTACAATCATTGGGAATAATGGCCCTTAATTTCCAAGGCATTTTCATAATATTTTTCTAAGAAGGAAATAAAATTGAGCTTAGAGGTAGCCAAGGGAAACCAAGTAAAGTGATAAGCTATAAAAACATGAAAAAATTGATAAAAAAGGGACACCAAGTTGTAGTTGCACAATTGTGTTCATTACATGCTCGAACATCTCTATTCTTTGTGCGAGTGGATCTTCAAAATGTTATCAACAATCATGCTAAGGTATTTGGAGAAATGTCTAAGGGTCTTCCACCTATCCGAGAAGATGACCATGCTACTCATTTGAAACCTAAAAGTGTACCACCGAACATTAGGCCTTATAGATATCCACATGAACAAAAGAGTGACATTGAGCATATGGTTCAAGAATGTTAAAGGTGGACATCATTCAACCTAGCTAGAGTGCTTTCTCTTCACAAATGGTGATGGTTATAAAAAAAGATGGTTTGTGACATATGTGTCCACACTACAAACACCTCAACAAAATGATTGATATGCCTCCCAATTACGTACAACATAAGGCCCATATCACTTTTCTTAGGCACATTAAACCTCTCCTTCTGCACTTAAAAACATATTTCCTAGCTTTAATAAGTTCTTAGGAGGGTCAAAGATGTTTATCATACTTTGTATGCCTAATGTGTTTATTGTGTAGGATATTCATGATATTCGGTGTAGATCACAAGGGAATCCAGTCATGAGAAAATTATAGGACATATCCCTTGCCACAGGATGACCAAAATTGGTTGGCTTGAGAAATAATTACTCCTCCCTATAGTTGCGAGGTCACTCAGGGGGAAATATCCTACTTTCTAGAGATTTTGGAGGGAAAACATCTCTTTAAGGAGGCTACCCCCCAATTATTTTTTTATAAATAAAGGGCTTGAGTAGCCAATTAAGAGTTGAATTTTTAAAGTAGAAAGTCAATTGTAGTCAAATAGAGGAATTAGCCTAAGAATTTTAGTTTTGCAACTTTCTATATATAAACACATTTTTTAATCAATGAAAGGCATTTTTGGATCTTAAAATACTATCTCTTCAGGGATTTGAGCCTCCTTGGGTTAGGGACCACCATAGGAGCTCAAGACCCTTCCTTTTACTCTTCATGCATGAGTTTAGTTAGTCATTTATGTAATTTTCATTTTTGAACATTGTTTCCTACAAGGTTAATGAAATAGTTTTCTTACAAGTATTTTTCTACATCATGTTTTATTAGACATTAGAAATGATCATTCTATGCAGTTTAAATTCCTTTCCATGCATTATCTTACTTTGATTATTGTTCATGCATTCTTGTATACTATTAATTGCACGATTTCATGTTCTGCAGATCTAAAGAAACCCCCAAAATTGCTCTTTCACTAAATAAAACTGTACATTAGAGGAATGAGGACATGGAAAATAATCATTGACCATCCTTTAGCCTTCCCTTAGCCCATCCTTCCTTCAAACAACATCTGAAGTTCATTTTTTTGCTCCCTGGACTGTCCCCTGTAGAAAAATAGGGACTCTTGTAGTAGTTTGTGTTTTGCATCAAGAACTCATCTAGATTTGCATCCAAAGAATGGTTAGGTTTCCTTTACATGTTACAATTTCCCCAAGACACCGAGGATGATATTTGGAAACCAAGAGACCTCATATATCCTTTGACCTAGTTGTTGTAGGAAAATTGTTTTTCTTTTATGTCAATTAGGGTTTGATGGTTTTATGCTTTCTTTTATCTGCAAGATTGTTTTCAATGCAAAATAGAGTAGACCTACTTTTATTTCACTAAGATAGATTTTTTTTCTGTTTCCTTTTTTTGAAAATAGTATAGGCATGCTTACTGTTCTTCACTTCCTGCAATTTTAAATATTTCCTAGTATCATAAACAACAGAATGGTCTCCATGCAACTCAATTTATCCTCAGTTGCTTGCACTTGCACAATATCAACAAAAGAAGAAGATAATACATGTTTCACACATAGTGCTGACCCCCCTTAATTTTGTACAAACCCTGGGTTGAAAATTGAAGTCGATACCCTTGGAGTTGCAACATTATTGTTGTAATACTAAGGACCATCACTTTTTGGCATCGTTGTTAGGGAGGTGTCAAAGTATGCATTTTTTTCTTCATAGTTGATTTAATTATTTTACTTCATGCAAAATAAAATAAAATATGCATTAGTAATTTTTCAACTCCAAAGACAAAAAAATACATTACATAAGCATTCTCATTCAAATCATAAAAAACACAAAAAGTATTTATTTCTTTATGCCTTGTAGAATCAGGGATAAGGACATATTTGTTTTATAAAAAACCCACACTTCCACAAGCAGTCATCCTTCTCGTGCTGACTGTGAGCCTCCTAACTTTTTCCAGAGAGGATATTGAGGCCTTTTGAGGTGAGAAATCAAGGAATCCTAATGAGCTTGCAAAAGGAGAAGTACCTTCATCACCCACTAATACCATGGTTGGAAATAGGCAACCTGAAGTTTTCCAATTAGGGAGACAAATGGGTAGGAAAAAATGAAAAATATAATCCCATCTTCTCTCTCAAACTTCCATGGTTTGGCTACTGAAAACCATGATACTTTTATGTTATAGTTTATGAAGTTTGCAAGACATATAATTACAAAGCATATGAGAAAAAACTCAAAATTTTCCCATCTACTCTCAAGGATGTATCCCTTCATTGGTTCATGAGCCTACAAGGGGCTAGCATCACTTCACGGGGACAGATGCAACAAGCTTTTAACACCAAGTACAAGTGACATTGTAGAGAAAGAGACACAAGGGATGATATATTCATAATGAACCAAGGGGTAGATGAATCCATAAAATATTTTGAGGAAATATTTTAGCTAGGTTAAAGAAGAGCACACAACTGTACTATAGATCCGGATTTCTTGAAAGTAGTCTTGCTACGGGAATTCAAAGAAAAAATAATGGACCCCTTGAACATGCTAGCCAAAGAAGATATTTACTAGTTAAACTATGAAGGCGTCAAATCAATATTAAAAAATCATTCTATATCTGCTAGGAAAATAGGTAGAAAAAATAAGGGTTTGGTAAGTCCCCCTTCCTCCACCACAATTACTAAGAATAAGATAGGAGGTATGCTAGAGGATTTAAAAACCAATTTCTTACACACCTTTTCTATGTAGATGGACACACTACATATTAAGAAAAAATAAAAAGAAGCAGAAAGGACATTAGCTATATTTTTCCCGAGATGCACCAAAAGATATCCTAGGAATGAGTGCACCTTAGATGTCATAGAGATATGTTCTGTATGTGAAGAAAATCGCTCAACTAAAAAATTTCCATCATTTTCAAGTTTGTAATCTATTTACCAAGGAGCCAAAGGGGGCATGGAGCAACTCTGCTTTATCAATCAAAAGAGGCCACAAGGCTCCAAACAATATTAGCAAGGTATTAACTATCCCTTCTCTTTCAATACAATTTATAATGCACATTTTCAACCTTGGTATCTGTTAGTGTCAGTCTAGTCATACTGCCATCAGTGATCAAAACTGCTCTTTTGCATTTGCATATTAGGTGTCTCATACCGAATAAATTTCACCATTCCGTTAGGTCATGGATTCATTGATGGTAGTAATTTTCATCAATTTTCCCTCATGAGGTACTTGCTGATTTTCCTCCCTATGATCTTCAGTCATTAGTCTCTTTCATTCTCAAAATCATATCAGTAGGTCATAGGATGGGTCTCATTAGTCTCTAAGGTCCCACCATGGTCAAAATTAATAAGTTAAGTGTCAATAAAGATCAGCAAGGTCATGAGGAAGTCAGTAAACTCAAAATTATAGCACTAGGAGGATCAGACATATCATTCATCCAGTTTGATGCAAGTTTCACCTCAAAAACTATGTTTTGAGGTGAAAACATGATACTTTGCCTTTCAGTCACAATTTAGAAGCCGTCATCTCCACAAAGTGATGTCTCTGCCTTAAGAGAAGTTTTTCGCAGCATGTTCAGTGCCAGATCATCTTCAAAATAGATCCATCAAAAAGAGCCCGGAAAGAGCTTTCCAACAGTATACTACACTCTCAAAACTGACTTCTGGATTGAATTTTATGCTTAAGTGAAGTAAAAGCCCTCTATTCCCTAAGCCCCCCATATTTCCCATGTTTCCCTTTTAACCTTATGTTCAAATCCCTTCAAAAACCCCTTCCCTCTTTCTGATTATAATATCGCATTATAAATCATTTAACAAATATGCGATTTATTTCCAACCACTTCCCCTCCATACGGTGTAAACCTTATAATAAAACTTAAAGGTTTATTATAGTATAATCCCATCACAATCGCAACGTTATGTGATTGCTCTGATTGGCTCATCGCAAATCTTGGCGATCCGATTTATCGCATCGTAGTTCTACTCCCATCGCAACATCCTCCGATCCACCAATCGCAAATATCTCCGATGCGATCAATCGCGCAAAACCCCCGATCACACCGCTCCTCCGATCGCATCGCAAAAAAACTCCGATCGCAACGCTCCTCCGATCGCATCACACATTCCCTCCCTTCTGACGCGATTACCCCTCTTCCCCCCCCATCTCCGATGCGATTGCGATTGACCGCACATCGCAAATCGCAAATCGGCGGATCCAATTATGTGATACACCCGCCCTCATTCTCGATTGCGATTTGCGATGGCGCTGTTATATTTTATTATATGTGATATATCCCTCCGCCCCTCTCCAAACTCCAATTGCGATTATAATATGGTTTCATATTCATATCTCCGCCCCGCTCCCGATCCCGATTGTGATTTTCATATGACTCCCGCCTCTTTTCCCCTCCTCTTTCCCGTTTAAAAATTGGCTTCCCTTCACAAAAGCAGGTAATTTCATTCTGTCTCCTTTCAAATGGCAGATTAATAAAAAAGTCAGTTTTCTTCAAAGGGGCTAAAGGAAAGCGAAACGTGAGATTTCGAGAACCAAATTTGTAACAATCACATCTTCAGTAATGATTCGAAAGGATCCACGCTACATGGTTTCACCTCCTCATTGGATATCCGAAAATTTCAAATGAAATAATATAACGTAGCTCTCCCTTTACTGAGAGATTGTTGGCCTTTGGCCTTCCATCTTCAGTTGTGATTTCTCCTCTACCCATCGATTTGTATTCCTGCAAAATCTGTCTATTTATTGTAAATTATGATCATTTGTAAAGGGGTCTGGAGGTCTGAGGTCTAAAAACTCAGAAGTAGGGGAATAGTGTGGCAGTGAGCTCTGCGCTCCATTAACAGTTTGCCAGGGAATTAAATAAAGTGATGCAGCTCTGATTTATGGGATTCGTGTGGTATGAGTTTTAGCATATGTCTCTCCTTTATGTTTCATATGTATTTTGTTATGTTTCACAATTCTTTCATAAAAATTTCCAGTTGAATGTTTTCAAGTAAGAAAGGTAGAATCCATTCTTATATGCTCTGTCTTGGGGAATCATTCACACTCTATGTATTTTCTTCTGTCTGAAAAGGATTCATTTATCATGCCCTTTTTAGCTTTCTCAACGGTCTTTCCACTCCATTTTATTTAAATTTGATTGCTAAATCTCCTGCCTATCTTGCCCCATGAAATACCCTGTATCCTGATTTAATTCCTCATCTCATGCTGTCCTTTTGTCCCATACATCCCTGAAAATTCAGTCATTTATTAAAATCCCTTTTCCCATTTATATATCTAGCCTAAAATCAGTTCATTATTGTGTTATTGAATATCTATTCTACGGAGAGAGCCCTCTCTTGTCCTTGTAGGGCTAGCTACAAGGCTGAGTGTGGTTTAGTTGTTACCCTGATTTGCCTTTTTCAGCCTGAGGTTCAGATTGGGTGCTAACAGTATCCACCTAGCACTTCACCCTAGTCTATGCCTAATCCATGGTCTCATCCTCCTCAAAATTCCATTCCTCCTTTTCCATCCATATCATCGCTAGCATGCTCAATGGGGTAATCCATCTTCATGATGGAGGCCTCATGTATCCCAACCACTTTCTTTAATGCCTCCTCCTACTTAGCCACAATTACCCCAAAATAATCCACCAAAACAATCTCATATGACTACCCAACTTAACCTGTATCCTAGCAATAAGCAAGATTAACCTGTCTACAATGGAGAAATCTCTTATCCAACTTATACTGTAGAAATTCAAGAAATAAACCTCAGGTATGGGAAATTTATTCTTAATTCTCACCCACCTTCTCTATTGGAAAATATAGAAGAAGAGAAGGAAGAACTTACACCTCAAGTCAACAAACCTCCCTATCCTAAAATGTTGACCACTCATAAAGCACACACCTGAGAAGAAGTTGGACTTCTGGGAGAGTTGAAAAATATGTGTTAAGATTCCCCTCCTGCAGAACATCAAAGACATTCATACATACAAGAAATTAATAAAAAATGAATGTCTTAGAAGGCTGTGAAGGAGGAAAAGATATTATGTTACTATTAATGTCATAAGATAGCTAGTGGATCTTAGGATTGGGAAGGTCATCATCCCAAATTATTTAGATCTTGGAAGCTTGATAGTAGATGTTCACATCAATTATATTGTAGTTACTATCACTCTCATTGAATTGGGAGCTGTAATAAATTCCATGACCAAGGAAACTATGCTTAAGCTCAATCTCTAAGGATCCCTAAGGAAGACTACGACAATGCTACATCTTGCTAATAGATCCATGGTAGCACTTGAAGTCACCATTGAACTTGTCATGGTATCTATCGATTCTTGGGAATATCCCATATATTACTTTGTTATTCATCCAAAAACCAAGTTTAGTGGATATCCTCTTATCTTAGGAATACCTTTGTTGGGCACCGCTGATGCCTACATCAGTTTTAAGGTTAGAAATATGACAATAAAAAATGGGCAGTCAAAAAAACAACTTGTATTATATCCCCATGCTCATCCTCTCATTGAGCATGATTTTGTTGTTTAGGTAAAATAAGAAGAATAAAAATACCTTTATCTATCATCACCCTACCCTATTTGTACATTAGAAACCACCATTAACATTAGGCAATTAGATGAAGATAATATTATTGATAAATTTATGCAAAAAAATATAATGATGCCATGAATATTTATGGATTCAAAGAAGAATCTACAGGAGAACCTGTCTACTCTCAAGATAGTTCATGGAAAGATCTAATAATTGTTGGTTCTAACGAAAGTAATGTAAAAAATATAGAAATCAACCCCTCTAAAACTCTGAAAAGCAGCCCCTTTCTTTCAACTGATCAAGAGGATAAACTACTCAATGTTTTGAGGAAGAATATTAATTCCTTTGCATGGGATTACAAGGAAATGGAGGGAGCCCATCCTTCTATATACACTCATCATATATAGATCAAAGAGGAACAAAAAACTATTCGTCAGCCACATAGGTGAATGAACCCTGCACTAAAAGACATTGTAAAATAAGGATTGCAAAAATTATTAGATGCAAAATTCATCTATCTAATTTCATATAGTGAATGGTGTCTCCCTTAGTCATTGTCCTGTTTATGGAAAAAAATGGCCTCATCAAAATGTAAGGGAGACCACTCTGTCAGAGCCCTAAATAATCCCTTATCCATTTGATTGGGTAGTTTCGACTGGTTCTATTGGGTCGAGCTACCCCCTCTCTCTCCATGATGACTTATGATATTTCAATTACTTACCAAATAAGAAGATAGATATCATTTGTACCCTCTTGCATATATCTTGCAGGAAAGTGGTCCTTAAGCTGAAATTATGGCTCATCCAAGGCACACTGAAGTTTTCCCTTGGTTTAAGGGGACTTATAGAATGACACTAATTAATCTAACTCTAAATCTAATCTGAATGCAATGCGAAAAAGAAATGAAACTAAACTCGATATCTAGGAGATAACTCCAAAACACCAAGTGTAAGACTTTAAACAAATTGGGTATTTAAAACACTTTTAATAATGAATTCCCAACTATTTAAGAAGTTCCAACAATTGGTATTATGAGTTCCATGCATGCTCTGTTTGGGGATTAAAACAATGAATGATTCGACACTAAAACTAGGAAATAGTTCACTTAATTCTAACGGTTATTAAAGCAGTTTTAGATAATAGATTTATGAGAAAATAGTTACTCAGAAATTTGATTTAAGCACTTGATAAAAAAATAAAATCGATAACATATCCATGACACTAATGAATTAGATAGCTAATCCAAAAGGCATTCACCCATATTAATAATAATGCATAATATGAATTAATTTTACACAAATTTGCTATCAAAAAAATGAAATTTGCATTACAAATAATAATATTTAAATGCAAATTGATTAAACTTGGTCTCTTTGCTATGTTTCCAAATTCGATCTCCAACAATTCTCCCAAAGTGATAAGCTCTGCTAGCAAGAAGAAGAATTACAAAAGTGCAAGCCTTGTCTCACTAACAAAACTTAAATCCTGAAAAGTACTCAGATATGAGTATCTCCTCTTAGCCTATAGCTAAAAAAACCCTTACAAAAGCGCTTAAGAGCATTAAAATTGTAGATAAGAGGAACCCCTTCCTCATTCTCAAGACTGATATTAAAAATTTACAAAAATATGCCCAAAATGGAGAGCTATTGGAAGTGGTTTTAGATCCCTCTATTTTGGAGCTGTAAATCCTCATACTTTCCTTTGTTGGTGCAATGACAATGCTCCAAGATGCCTTAGGTTCATCCTCTCCAACTGATCTCCTGCCAAAATAAAGTTCCAACCAATTAAAACTTCCCAGCAAAATTAAAAATCAAAATTGGGAAAATAAAATTCTCAACAAAATTGCCGAATACAAATTAAATTGAATAAATAAAATGAAAAAATTTCCATGCTATGCTTTCTTCTTGTAGAAATCTGATTAGCATTTGGACAATCTGAAGAATGAATACAGGACAACATTTTCTTCAAGCCGATGAAATTCTCCCAAATCAAATTCAACAAAACCAATTATTGTTGCAAATTCGTTACTTATAATTATGCTATATTTTTGGGGAATTAAATGTTGAGATCTATTTGGTTTTATGTTACCATATTGTTCTCCACAATTCTAGCTTTCCAACAACCTATCTTGGGCCTCATTTGGCCAAGCAAAACTAGAGATATCAACTTGCAAAGTCAAGATATCAAAACTACGAGAATTATAAAAAATGCATGCCTAGACATAAATTGGTCATTTTATATTAAAAATTATAGTTTTAACTAAATTAATGACTTTTAATAACAAAAAAAATAAAATTAACTATTTATTAATCACAATTATTAAATCATATTAATTATATACAAACTAATCAAAATTATTAAAATTGAATTAAATAATCAAATTAGAAATTAATTAATTTAAAAAAATGAATTAATAAATTAATATATTAAAATTCATTTAATAAAATATATTATACAAAAAAAGGTGACTCGATTCAAATTTTCTTGCCAAGGAAAAAATCAAACTTTTTATTAAGGCAATAAAAAGTTACACTAGTAGATGCAAAAAGCATTCTTGAAACTGTGATCCCACTTTCAAAGCAGATTAACACTAATAGAACTGAGAACCAGCAAAAAGAAAAAATATGCTAATCATGGCCAATTTAGCAAGATACAACAAATATCATACTTGGGCCTCACCATTAAGGAGAAAATGACCCATACATCAAATTTACCAGGTTTATAGAACCACTGTGTACATTAATCAACAAAAACTAATAACTATTCCATTGTGATCAAAATAAAACATAAGTGTGCCGATGACTGATAAGAAGAACTAGCAGATAAAGGGGAAAATATAAGCATATTCCATAAATAACATAACAAAAAAGAAGGATCATCTGATGTAAGGTTGTTGGTCTGAAACGCGGACCCTGCCCTTTTCTTCTTCTGTTATGCACCATGCATCCACAATCTGTTGTAGACCCTCCTTAGAAAGGAGGTTGACTTTTGTATTCTTCTCCTTGTAGATGTGGCAAACAAATATAGAATCAAAACCCAGTTTTAAAAGTACAATTTCTTCTATGAGTGGAATCAAAATGTAGTTTTGACATCTTTGTACTTCCTTAAACCAATTAACAACATTCAAAGGGTCACCAAAGATTTGAACGGAAAAAATCCCCATTTCTCGAAGCCAGCACATTAATAATTTCAATGATTGGAGCTCTGCAAAATTATTTGTTCCCTATCTAAGGCCCACTAAAGATTTGAAGCGTTTGTGTTAATTTATGTGAAAAACCAAACCTACACCACACTTGTTCTGAGCATCAGATGTTCCATCGAAATAAGCCCAAGGAATGTTGGGTCTAATAATTTCTTCTCTTATGGTCCAAGTAATCTGTTTGGGTGGGGTATCAGGTATTAAGGGAAAAATTGATGCACATTTTGTTGCAATTGGTGAAGGACATGGAGTGCAGTCCTGCAAATTTCGTTTATTCCTCGATGTCCATACCCCCATGAAATAATTGGTGGAAAATTTCTCATATGTTTGTCATGGGCTAGGTTCCAACATTTTTTCCATGCTTCCAATGTATTTGATCCATTCCATCTTTTTCTAACCCCTAGAAGATTCAAGGTGTGGCCTCCCAAATTTTGATACTAAAAGGGCAATGTAGGAATGAGTGGCTCTTTGATTCCTCAACAATTTTACACAAAATTAACCAACTAGGCCCATTATTGTTCCTTTTCTAGAGGTTATCCCAGGTGGGAACTTTGTTTTTTAGAAGGAAACAAAAGAACAACCTTGCCTTAGCTGTCCATTTTAGTTTCTACAATGGCTTCCACCACCATGCCTGGACGCTTTGATCTCTCCTGTCCATTTGATGGTTGTAACCGAACTCAGGTGAATATAAGCCTATTGGTTCTTGCACCCACCTAAGAACATCAAGAAAGTCCCCTATCCGTACATTTGTACGTTATTGCTCGTTCGTATAGTTATACCAAGAATATCTCCAAATTTCCTCAAGATGGATATCCTCGACCGTTTTCCAGCATTCATGCCAATGTGATGAAGAATCAGCTGCCACGATCTAATTCTAGTAAGTGTAACCATGATTATTGAGATAATACACTAGTTCTCGAGGTAGGGCATAAACTTTGCCACATCCCACCCACGGGTTTATCCCAATCCCGAGATTACGATGTCACGACCCTATACCTGTGGTGCTCTTTCAACCACGTATAGCAGGTGCAAAACCACTACACTTTTTATTTTTACCAATACTAGAGTGTATGGAATACAACTAATTCAACACTTAAATTAATATTTCAAGTGTACTTTATAATGTAATGGAATAACATAAACTTCAATAAACATTCATCACACAAGTATGCCCATACATACTCGGGAGGGGCAACTCCCTCTTGAAATAGAGTCTGCCCAATATCAATATATTCTGTAATTCAATTGTACATGAAATTACAATACAACAACTATGCAACCTTCAACCTTCAAAACATGGCTTGCATACTTTCCAAGTCCAAATTTACAAAAACACAACTGAACCGTGTAATTCATGCGCTTCCAAGACACATTGCCCGAATTCACGTTTTGGTTGTGTTTTCCCTACAGGCCTGCCTAATGGTCGTATCTTCCTGAATGCAAAAATCATGACTTTGTATTCCTATTGGTTGCTGCACGAGTCTACCTGCATGTTTAACTGAGTCGAGCACTGTTCGCACTTGTTGCACGCGTCCAGCTTGTTCGGGCTCTGCCCGAGTCTTGATGCATGCGACTTCCAACCTGTCAGCCTTTACCCGAGTCCCCCACATGCGTTCACCACAGTCGGGGCATTGCTTGCACTTTCCTGAACGTGCTGCTCCATCGCACTGCACTACACACGCAGTTGGGCTCTACTCGAGTCGCCCTACACGGGTCTTTCGCAGGCCTGTCCCTACACGACTATGTCCTACAGGTGACTCAAACTACACGACATGCCTGCTGACTATTCAGAAACCCCAAAATTCATCTCAGCTGTGCTTCGAACCTTGTCCAAAAAACTCCACCTGTCACCTTGGCTTGTTTGCCCTTGTTGTTTGTTCGATTGATGTCCATTGCTCGTTGGATGATTCGATGATGATTGCAAGTGTTTCCACCTTGCCATATTAATTCACATTGGGATGGTCCCAACTCTACCAAGGGTCGCGACCTTTCATGGTCGCCCTGCACGCTTGGTTAACACGTTGGCCCGCTCGATATATCCACCTCTCTCCATATAGTCGGGTCGCTCGGGTCGACTTATGTTTCTCGTCCACCGTCTTGCTGAACTCGCCCGCTATAAACACAACTCATCCATCGTTGCCAACACACTTTTCCCTTCTCTATACACGACTCTCTTGCCGCTACGGAACGACTCGCCCATCGCCACAACACGACTCTCTCACTGGTACAAAACGACTTGCCTGTCGCTATGGTACGACGACTCACCCGCTACAAGTCCATGACTCACCCAAGGGGTGGGCGCTTTCCAACATGACACACCCATCACACATCGCTGAATGTTGCCTTGTGTCATTGTACATGCCTGAGTTGGTCAACACTGGTGCCCATCACACATGGGTGCGCCCGTTACAACTCGGTTGAACATCGACTCAACTCGTGGGCCTGACACCCGATATGCCAAGAAGTTCCTTCTTTTATAATTCCAAATGAATCTGAGGTGACCTTCCATATTGTAGATGCATTTGGAGTTTTCTTACATGGCCTTCTCATCCATTCATCCAAAGGAACCAGGTCAATATATTTCCTCTTTACCACAACAGTCCACAGGTTTTCCTTAGTTAAAATGCACCACCTAGATTTTTATGCCAGGGAAGAAGCAAAAAGAGGGATGCTCTTGATTCCCCATCCTCCCCGTGCCTTAGGGAGAGCCACTTTGTCCCAAGAAATCCATGGAAGGACTTCCTCCTCCTTTCACCCTGCCCATAAAAAGTGACCACACAACACCTTGATCTAGGAAAAAATACCTTTTGGAACCCAAGTGAGTGCTATCCAATACACTGGAATGACAATAAGCACCGACTTTGTTAGCAAAAATCTGCCTGCTCTCGATAACCACTTGAAACTCCAATGGTTAATACACTTTTCCACTTTGGCCCGTAGCCATTTCCATTCACTTTTTCTTTAGGTATTAGGTTTAAAATGAAAGCCCATATATTTGAAGTTGTCCTTCATAGGTTTAGCTTCAAAGGGGTGAATATAAAACACACGATTTAATTCTGTCATCGTAAAACCCTCATGTGAAACTATAGATTTCTATACACTGATGCATATTCCTGTAGTTTTGAGAAATAAGTCGAGAGCAAGTATCATTTGTTGAATATCCCCTTGAGACCCATCACTAAACAAGAGGATATCGTGTACAAACAAAAGATGTGTGATAAGAATATTGACCACTACTTCGATCCCTTTTACCTCACCTGTATGCTTAGCAGATAGGGCCAGCTGACTAAAGCCTTCAACTGCTAATAAAAAGAGGAGCAGGGATAAGTGACACCCCTGTCTGAGTCCCCTCTCACTGTGAAAAAAAGAAGAAGTTTATCTATTTATAAGAACAACAAATGAAACATTTGATATACATGCCATTATCCAGTTGATGAAACTAATTACGAATCCCAAATGAGTAAGAAGGAGGTGAAGGTATAACCAAATTATTATGTCATACGCCTTTGAGAGTTATATTTTAACTATCATACATTTCCTTTTTCTCCTCTTGATGCTATACATAGTTTCATGCGCCACTCCTATCGCTTCATGGATCTGCTTATCATCCAGGAATCCAAATTGTTCCTTAGAAATATTTCTTGAGAGTATAGGTTTCAGACGGGCGGCTATGATCTTTGCAACAATTTTATAGAGGCAAAAGTAAAGGGATATGGGCCTGAAATCTTCAAAAATTGAGGGAGCATCTGTTTTTGGAATTAGAGCCAGAAAAGTAGAGTTTAAAGGCTCATATACAAACCCCCTGATCCTTGATTCTTCCACCACCCCTGTGAGCTCATCCCCAATGGATTTGAAAAAATGAAGACAAAACTCCATCGTCCAGTTATCTGACCCGAGCTTTTGTCTTTCTACACTTATTTTAAAACTCCTTCAAATTCCCCTTTTATGACAGAAGCCATGATCCTCTCATTTTCTTCTTCCTTCGCATATCTTGGGAACAATTGCGCCACCTGGATGACTTATACTATAGTTGCTACCTCTAAAGCTCTAAAAAATCCTGTGAAGTGATCTCTTCCCATTGATGCCAGCTCCTCAAATAATTTTGCAGTTCTTCCATTTGCCCGATCCATCTCCCAGATTATGTTGGCATTTTTCTGGCCCTTTGCATAATTTTGGAAGAACTTGGAGTTTCCATTCCCTGCTGCAAGCCAAATGACTCTACTCTTAAGTCTCCAATGTTCTTCAAGATCCAATAATTTCTTTCTTTTAGATGATTCTAGTAGTTTTATTCTCTCTCTCATATCCATCCTCCTCTACACTTTCCAATTTTGAAGGGCTTCATTAATGTTGTTAACATCAATTTCTTCCCTTAATATCTTTTCATTTGCCCAGTTGATTATGGCTTGTTTTTTTCATTTTATATTCCCCATAAAGCTCTGAGAGATAGAGCCAACTTGATCAATGGCCTGATGATTCTAAGTTGCATTTCTAAGATTATTATAACTAGGGTATTTTAGCCAAACTGTATTAAATTTAAAAGGTGAGCCATGCTTCCTACTAGTCCCTTTTAGTTCTAGTATGATGGGGAAGTGATATGAATCTCCAACTGTCCCAATACATTTTCTAAAAAAGGGAATGAGAATAACTAGTTCCTCCTTCAACAAAAACCTATCTAATCTTTTTGCCACCCTTGCTTCTTTTGTTTGCCTATTTCTCCAAGTGGGGCTAGATTTGATGAGATTCACATCTAATAGCTTCCCATTCATGAGCTTGTTCTGGAAGAAATTAGTCAGCGTATCTACTTGTTCCATAAGCCCCAAAGATTCATCCATTCCCAACGAAAAGTTTAGATCCCCCCTACCACCAATTTATAGTGATTCATAAAAGATTTGGCAAATAGGGAATTCCAGAAAGGTATCCTAACTTGACATGACCAATAGATATTCATAAATGAAAGCTCCAAGCATAATTCTGAAGAATAGACTTCTTCTCTCAGGACTAACTGCTCACCCCACGAATTCAACAGTTTGATGCTGTTGTCTTTGAACCCCATAGCAAGACCCTCAAATCTCTCCTTTGCATTAGCTGTCACAAAGGACTAGCCCGACAACAATTTTCAAAGATATGACTTCACATATTCTCCAGAACCAAGTTTTGTAGCATAATTACATCATGACCCATATTTTTAAAAATATCCTTTAATGTTAGTTTCTTGCAGGTTCTAGAAAACCCTCTACAATTGAAGGACAACACAATTATTTTGTAACCACCATGGGGAATACGTTTCTCTAAGTACTGCCCCTTTTAGAGATAATTGTTTCCCATCAGCGATGACCAACTTGGTTTTCAGTTGGGCCTTAGATATATCAGTTTTCTTACCCCTCGTTATATGAGGTAATTCATGCTCCTGAAGACCCGCCAACCCTCCTATGGCCTTTGACAGTACATCCTTTTTGTCTCTGGGTCTTAAATTATAGTGAGGCATCCCAAGAGATGGACCAGGGAGAGGAACTCCATTAGAGCAGGTCTGTGAGATGGAGGACAAGTTTAGAGCTGCGATTGAGGTAATAACACTATCTAGAGCAAGAGATAAAGTACTACATTGAGACACATAAGATGGGAGAGGCATGGGGGGACCAATCCTTGAGAGAGCATCTAAAAATGAAAACAGAGAAATAACAACACGAGATTGGGGATGGATAGAAGTACCTACCAAGAGTGAAGAAAGTCTGATGGCCTTGACCTCATCCTGAGTCTCTCGATGCTGAGCTTCCTCCATCTCTACGTGGTTCGCTTCATGATCCTGATCCTCTTCTATCTTGATAGGTATCATACCTGTCTTCTACTGATCCTGCATCCCCAACACTTGGATATTTTACTCCACCCCCATATTTACTCTGCCTTTAGGTCCAATATCCCCTCTATGTATTCTTCTTTTGTGGTATCCCAATGGAAAATCCCACACCAAATTTCCATGGCTATGGCATTGGTGGCAACGGAAAGGAAACTACTCGTGGTCTATAATTTGGGAATATGAATATCCCTGGAGTTCAAGCCCAATTTTCTCTATCATGCCCTCTCTTGGGTCTAACCTAACCAGAATATGTGCCATATTCCTGCTCTTTGTCTCTATAATGGACATATCAGTTTCAAGGAACAATCTCAGGGTATTCCCAATGGATCTAAACATGTCTTTAGTCCATAATTGCAGAGGTAGCACCAGGAGATGAACCCAAATTGGAATTTCCTTTAGACTTTCCTTCTGTGCGTCGAATAAAGGTGTCTATTTCTTAAAAAATATTTGGGAAATCCCAAAACACCAATTTCTCTCCAATACCCATTTTTATGTCTCTCCTTTTTCGAACCACAGCATAAAATAACCCCTTGCCAGGGTAATCACTTCAACCTGTAAAATTGGAGCCCCATACCATGCCTTTCCTATCCATGCAGTGATATACTTCGACGAGTAGTGTCTCCATTTTTCTCTTCCCACCAGAATTAACTTCGATGTTTCCATAGATATATCAATTTGTATTTCAACCCCAAGCACCAAATTTAGGGATACCGCTTTCTTCTTAATTACCCACCCCTTCTTTCTCTTCGCTCCAGAGGACTGCCTATTCTTGAGCGACCCTAGAGTTGCTTGCCCTTCCTAGGCATGGCTTAGCTCCTCAATATTCTACCTAAAACTGTCTTCTCCTAGCACATTATGAAATAAAAAGACCCCAATACCTATGGACTGCACTTCTGCCTCCGGGATATGGGATTTAGCATCTCCTCCCCCCTGGGGATCAATTCCCACAACCTCCTCATGCTCAATACCATGAAAGTCATTTGAAGGTCCTCGATCTCCAACTTTCTTTAAAAACCTCATAATCGACGAGGGTCAGTCCTACCTTCAAATCCCATATCTCTGGCTCCAAACCATCTCTTCCCGTAACATTACTGCCTAAATCAAGAGATTTGAAGAACTCAACCTCTCCCTCTCGCATAACAATTCTACATGCCTAATTTCTGTTGAGTTTTTGGGTAGAGACCAACTCACAGGGCAGCTGTTATGACAACAAACATGATTTAAGGCCCTCGTGCCCTCTTAATCCATTACTTTCGACAATATCTTCAAGACCACCAGTGAAATATTCAGATTCAGAAAAGACTGAAGGGGGTTTTGGACTCACCAGAAGTTTCACTGGTATCCCAACAATCAGTTCTTCCGGATCTGCTGCATAACCCTTTGCATCTTGAACACTATTATCAGGGTCTTCTCATTGAACCATAGAGTAACTAGGTTTTTCCACCTCCAAAAAACCAAAACCACCACTTGCATTCCATTTGAAACCCATTAACCCCATCTTGCCAGCTGGGGTCTTAGCTAGAAGTTTAACCTTCTCCAGGTTATGTTGAATTGGCTCCAAGCCCCAAATCAAGAGAATAACGTCTGGTTCCAGAATGACATACTGCCGTGGACTAACCACTTTATCTGGTAGTTGGGGGAGGTTGTTTCATAAACAATCCACAACTGCATACCTTTGCAACCGGCAAGTGCTCATACCAACGATACCTACAAAACCCGCTCAAACAAACCCTTAACCTTTGTGGTAGCGAGGAAAATGAAACTCCTTTTCTCGACGGTCAAAAGGCACCCCTGTTTCCACTTGCTGATCTCGACAGGCCAAGTGTTTACAAAGCTTTGATAACAGACCTGCCCTCCATCATTGATCCCAAAGCCTCCTCTAACCCTAATCACCATTTCTAGGTTAGAGGTGAATAAAATCATATAATGAGTCGTGGGAGAGTTAAAAGGGAGTTATATGGGAGGAATCCTGGGAGATATAAGGAGTAGGGATGCAGGGAATTAAGGAGTTAGGAAGATGAGGGGGAAGGGAAGGGAAGGGGCACCTCAGAAGCTCAAAACTCTGGATCCTTGGATACCTGGAAGTTTTTTTTTTTTCATTTGAATTAAATATTGGGTACGGGGGATTTTATTTTATTTATTTTTTATTTTTATTTTTATTTTAAAATATATATGTTGTTTTTTTTGTTTAAATATTTATTATATAAAACTTTCAGTATTCAAGCTTATGTGGTAGGAGTTTTTTTATTACAGAAGGAAGATCCATAAATGTAGTATTTTTTGTCTACATTTCAGAGCCATTAACCGATTATTTCATTTACTTTTGTTTTCTTTACTAAATAAAAATTTATTATGTAGTTTTGTTGAGCTCTTGAACTCGGTGGTTTTGTAGGATAGTTAGTGAATGAAATAATAATAAATAATAATTAATTTGAAAAGTAGTATTTACATAAAATTAATTAATTTACAAAATTAAAGTAATATACATTTTGTACTTTTTTAGCCTAGGTAGAAGTAATATACGTTTTGTATTTTTTTAGCCTAGGCATAAGTAATATACATTTTGTACTTTTTTAGCCTAGGCAGTGAAAATTGCTAAAAATTTGAATAAGTGTCGCTTGCAAACCGTACGCCTAAATGACATGAAACGAGAATGGGTTGAAAGCTAGTGAGAAACCAAACACAATGAAGAAATTATAATGCAAATCCAGAGAAAACAAAAATCTCACAAAAATGTTGCACAATTAACCAAAAGAAAGCATTAACGGGTGATATGACCAGAATTTACATAAAGGCTCCCCATTATTATTATTATTAAGATAATAAAATAAAAATGGGGGGTTGTGGTTTTGCCACAATATGTCCCTAAGATAAATGGAAAATAGAGAGCATGTGATGATTACAGGGAACTCAACAAAGCCACCAAAAAGGACCATTTTCTCTTGCCCTTTATTGACCAAGTTTTGGATGGAATTAGCGGGTATAATCAAATCCTTATCAACCTTAAAGATCAATAAAAAACTACTTTCACATGCCCACGAGGAACTTTTTCCCACAAGGTTCTTTCATTTGGTCTGTGTAATGGCCCTGCTACCTTCTAAAGGGTTGTATTGGGCGTTTTATTCAATCTTGTACATGATTAAATATAGGTCTATATGGATGATTTTACACCTTGCAGAGATGCTTTCCAGGAATATCTCTCGAACCTATGCAAAGTTTTGCAAACATGTATAGTGGTGAATCTCTCCTTGAGCCCTAAAAAGTGCCCCTTTTTCATGATTGAAGGGATTTTTTTAGGGCAATTTCTCTTTAAGGAAAGAAATAACCATCATTAAGAAGGTTCATGTTCCTAAAAAATAGAAAGATGTTAGGATTTTCTAGGTCTTGTTGGGTATTATAAAAGATCCATTAAGGATTTTAGCAACATTGCTTCACCTTTGTTTTCTTTACTAACAAAATATTCAAGATTCTAATGGATAGATCTATGTCAAAAGGGATTTGAGGAGGTTAAATAGAAACTAATGACTACACTAGTCCGTAGAGGTCCAAATTAGACCTTACGCTTCCATATCCACACATATGCATCAAATAAAGCGGTTAGGGAAACACTGGGGAAACTTGAAGGTAGATTGCCTTATGCCATTTATTTCATCAACAAGAATATATCTAACGCTGAACTTAACTACACAATCACTGAAAAACAATTGTTGATTGTTGTACATTTGAATAAAATTTAGGCAGTACATCACTGTTTATTAGGTATTTGTACACACTAATCATGTAACAATTAAGTATTTTATGAATTAACCTGATGTAAATGCTCGCATAATTAAGTGGTTATTGCCGCTAGAACATTTTTATTTAACTATTGTTGAAAAACCTATAAAAGAGAATGTTGTTGCATATTTTCTTTTAAGGTTAACTTTGTCTACAAAGAATGAAGAGATGGTGGATGACCAACTCCCTGATGAACATATTTTTGCCATCTCTCTCTTATTTCCATGGTTTGATAACATAGCTAAATTCTTAGTCGCTAGTTGATTTCCCCCTCATTCAACTTCAAAGGAGAAAAACAATATTGTTAGAAAAAGCGCTCCTATACTTGGATTGAGGGTAATATCTATAGGTTGGGGCCTAATCAGATACTAAGAAGATGTGTGAGGGAATATTATGTTTATGAAATCCTCTTTTCTTGTCCTAATAGACCTTGTGGGGGCCATTTTGTTGCTAAAATGATAACCTACAAGATATTGCGAGTAGGATGCTAGTAGCCTACCCTTCATAGAGATGCCTAAAGATATAAATCACAATGTGATGAATACCAAAGGATGGGGAAACCTACACAGAGGGTCAAAATTCCTTTACAACCTCAAGTGAGTTTTGAGCCATTTGAGAAGTGGGCCATGAACTTCATAAGCCCTATTGATCCTCCATTTGAATAGAATAGGTAAGAACAAGTGAGAGGGAAACACCATAGCAAAAGGTAGTTGAATTCTTGAGGGAGAACACATTTTACAAATTTGGTTTCCCAAGAGAATTGGTGACAAACCAAGGCTCCCAATTCACTTCCAATTTGATAAAGGCGATCATGATGCAACATCATATTCGAAACAAAAAAATAACCCCATATCACCCTCAAGCAAATGGGAAAGTGGAGGTGACTAATAGAGCATTGGAAGGCACTCTAAGTATGGTAGTTAGTAGAAACAAAAAATATTGGGCCAAAAGGCTCGTTGAGGCCACCTGGCCCTACAACACCACCTGGAAGACTACTATTAGGTTTACCTTCTACGAGTTGGTATATGGAAAGAAGTCCTTTATATATATTGAGTTTGAATATAACACATTAATAATGGGAGCACAACTCGACATGGATCTCACCAAAGCACAAGAAGGAATGCTGAAACAATTAAATGCACTTGACGAGCACCTAATGCAAGCTCTATTGCACACTGAAGTGGTTCAGTTGTAGATAATTGGCATGATAAGCATATTAAGACCAAGACCTTACAAGAGGGTGATTGGGCACTATTATATGATTCTAGGCTCAAGGATTTTAAAGGGAAACACACGACCAGATGGATAGGGTCTTATTTGGTTGAGGAATTTCATGATAATGGTTCAATGCATATCATAACAATAGACAAAGAGAAAATCCCAATTCGGTGAATGGTTACTAACTAAAGTTATACAAGAAACCCCTCTCAAGGGATAAATTTACTGATTCAAAAAGGAAAGAGCTAAATGTGATTGACTAAATCAGAGATCCCAATCCATTCAACATTTGATCAACAAAGAAATGAAGAAAAAAAAGAAAAAAAAAAAAGAAAAAAAAAGGAGAAAAAAAAGAACCTTAAGTGAAAACCTCCTTTAAGGCACTTGAGGCATGCTTATTTACTGAAAAATCTCCTTAAGGAAGCTTGTGAGTCTGAGAATAAAAAGAGAAAACACAACAATAGATATCCCTAGGTGAAAACCTACTTTGAGGCACCTAGGAAAAGACCTGCTAGTTGAAAACCTCCATGAGGCAGCTAGTGGGCCTCAGAAAAAATAAGAAAGAAGAAAAAAGGGAAATGATAAAAATGAAAATTGTGTTTGCTAACTTTGATGAATGTGCAGGTGTCACAGAAAGGAAATCCACAAGGATGAATACACAAATTAACCTACACATCTAGCTCCAAGCACTAATGCATCCATTCTCATAAGAATAAGGAAGCCTCCCGACATCATTTTCATCCATTACCCAACACCCATAACACCATTTCATCTGCTTTTCATTTATTTTTTACCACTTTCATGAATTGATACATGAAAGTCTTGTATAGTAACAAGATGCCACAATATTCCTAAAAATACACACGTTTAAGGTTTTCTCTACCTATAAGAGGGGGAAGGCATCAAAGGCTTCCTAAAACTCAACCATTTCATCAACATGTATCATCCCTGATTTTCCCTTTCACTTTCCATCATTTTCTAACTGCAGTAGCTCAACATCCTTATTTTTTCCCTCTCAATCACCAACACTAACATTTCCAACACCACCACTAGCCTCTCTTTTGATTATCAGAACTCTATGATACCTGGAAAAAAATAAAATGATGAGCCTATGGAGTCTATGATTTTCACAAGAGACTACATAGTCCCGTAGCAGCCTTCAGAGACCCTATAGGCCCAAGGACACAACACTCTTGAAGAATGTCACTACATGTCACAAATTTCCATATCTCGAGAAGCAAGCCAAGATAAGAAAATCACCATGAGCAACAATAAGATCCCCGTAGACTGCTACAAGGTATTTTATCCACCAATAGCAAAAACAAAAGTGTAGAAATTTAATACAAAATATGTATTTCCTAGATTCTCCTGGTCTAACAATTATATGCCACTGTGAAATACAAAATCTCTTCTACAAATCTTTGCGGAAATTTAAAACACAATCGCCAATATCAATATCATGAAGAAATATCAATCACACATAACACATATAAATTACCTGAGGAAAGCATATAGCTAAAAACCCCACTATCTTCTATTATGTATTATATCATGGATCATGAAACAATTACATACAAAGCTCCTATCCAAGAGCTCTAAGTACAATAGCTAATTGTCTCACACTGTCATACAAAAATTGGCAAGTTCCTTAGCCAATTTACTGTCTCCAGACAGCTTGCCTCCACTGCGCAATCCCAGCTGATAGCAATCCCTGAATGAATGGAATCCTGCTTGCCTTGACTGCGCAATCCTCATGGGCACATCCAATGTGTGTGTGGTTGCATGTGTGCAACTGATAGTGTCACAACTGATAGTCAATCTGTCCCTTTCACACACATCTCAACTAGGTCTCCACTGGATCTGATGTGCATGTAGTTAATAGTAGTAAATATTCAGTTGCATGTGAGGCCACTGATTGTGAAGTAATTAATAATTGATTCACTTGATCTCTCACTAGTGTATCTTCAGTGACAACTGGCACAACTGAGTTTAATTCACTTAACTGAGTTAAACTACTTTAAAACTTTCATAACTACTCTTCCAACTCCGTTACAACTTCAAATCACTCAGTTACAACTAAGTCCACTTGCATGTCCCACCAACCAACCATTCAAGTCGAAATTCCTATAGCTAACTGATTTTCCACTTTAGTTAACAATTTCCAAGGGCTCATGGAGAACAGATTATTGTTTATTGTCCAACAATTATTAAGGGATAATAATAGTCGACATGCATTTATAAATAGACATGCAATCTATAAATAGAACTTGCACATACATCTAAATAGACCTCATCTATAAATATAATTTTCTCATGCATCTATAAATAGACATCCACCTAAAAATAGCCCGAGGCTCCATCCTAGTTTAGGTGCATAATTTTCACTAGGATCTTCTTGTTGAATCTCAACAAAAAGCATCAACGTATCCAATAGTAGCATCTAAGTTAGCCACATCACAACATAAGCATCAAATTCTCTAACAATAGCATCAAAATCCACCAAAAACAGTAGAAGAAGCATTGAAGTCTCTAACATTAGCACTAAAATCACCCCCATTGGCAACAAAAGCCTCAAAATTTCTAGCAGAATCCTCAAAGTCAACAACAATAACGTCTATGTTACTTGAAAAAGCACTAAAGGTAATGCAATGGGTATGCATCTCTTAAAATTAACCCTTCATACTTATTCCAATAATAAGAAAATGTAAAAGTTTAGGATGCAGAGGATTTACAAGCAATCCTTGTTAGCAGAGGACCTTATCCAAATCTAGCAGAAGACTTCACTTTTTCTCCAATATTTCGACACATGTGGAAGAGAATGAAACATTGTGCGCTGAGCTCCCTTGCATCAACCTCAACAAAGGTCACTTACTCGAAGAACTATGATTTTTTCTTGCATGCAATGTTGCTTAAAAAAAAACAATAAGGACCTGCCATCGCTCTAGAAGCTTGACATAACTACCAGGCTCCCAAAACTATATGCTACAAGAACCTACATTAGTTTCTACATGAAACAAACAATCTACTATAGTAGACAGAAAAATTGCTACATGAGGTCAAAATTTTCCCCAGAGCAATGACAAAACCCTTGAATGACTTAAAAGGAAAGGGGATCTTCAAAAGAAATGTTGAAAATGGCACCAAGAAAGGATTCTAATTTAACTTTCCTTTGAATTAAATTAGAATTAAATTGTATTTCCACATCACAAGACAACTTGCATGAGTTAACTAAGTTAGGATGAATTAGTTGGTTTAATTAATTCGAGTCGAGGGTCTAAATTGAGTCATGTAGATTGTCTCCTACAAAATAGGATCCATGGTTGAGTTTCTTTTGAGTTGTAATTAATTAACTCAATTTATCTGAGTTAAAATCAATTTAACTAGTTCTAATTGATGGAGGAACTACTTTGAGGTCAAAGAGTGGAGCTTGGAATTGAACCACATCTAGTGATCAATCATATAACTGATAATTCACTCATAAATAACTCATGAATGTCAGTTCTGAGAAAGACCCAGTTGAGATTGGAGTACAAGGGAATTGTACTATCAATTGTATAATCATCCAAATTGTACAGGTGGTGCATGCAGTCAGAGGAACGCCCCTAATGGATTGCATAGTATGGATTTGGAATTTCCCTAATTAATAGGTCCTAATTACGCAAGGAAATAAGGATCATGGAGGGCACAAAATTGGTTAAGTATTGAACCAATATTGTCTAGGAATCAGTGAGAGAGATAGAGATAGTGCGAAGCTTTCTCAACTTGGAGAAAAGCATTATAATCTTCTCGTATTTTCTGACTTATGAAATATACTGATAACATGGTTCTTAGCTGAGGCTTTCCCCAGGAAATACTTGTGTATTGTGTGATTATAATTCTTTCTCTTTCATGTTTTGTGATTTCATGATCTAAATTGGTTTCCACAATCGATAGAGTAGATTCAAGTATATTGTTTTAGCATGTTAAAATTATCAGTTAAATCTACGTGGATTTTCTACATGGTATCATAGCAAGAATCACAATAGAAGAGAATAATATGAGTTTGTTCTATGCAGGTGAATCAAATGTGTAGATCTACTCTTTAGGACTAGTAGCAGGATCATGATGTATTTCCCTGGATTGAGACTCGAATATGCCCTTGACGGAAGTTCCAATTACATATCTTGGAGAGTCAGGATGGAAGTAGTGGTGGAAGACAACTGGCTGAAGGATTTCATAGATAGTGGTATTCCTATGCTTGCAACAACAGATGCTCAAGATCTGACGACCTAAAAGAAGAATGTAACAAAGGCAAGAAGGATTATATTGAAAGGTGTTCAAGATCATATTATCTCGAATCTCCATGGAAATGAAACTCCATGTGCTATGTGGAAGGCCTTAACAAATTTGTTTCAGAACAACAATGACCACAGGAAGGTGGAATTGAAGGACAACCTCAGAAAAATCAAGATGGAGAAGGGCGATACAATACCAAAATAATTGGACCAAGTTTACCCAATGTCAGGATGAGCTTGGAATTGTTGGTGTTACAATTTCCGAGGATGATCTGGTGAGCCTAGCACTTCTAGGCCTTCCCAAGAGCTGAAAAAACTACCAAGGTTCGGTAAATGGGAGGGAGAAGCTACTAGAGTGGGAGCGTTTTTTGAAATTTACAACTAGAAATATTGAAAATGACATCAAAAGGGATTCTACTTTATTTTCCCCTTAATTAAATTAGAAGTAAATTGAAATTCCACATCACATGACAACTTGTATGAGTTAACTAAGTCAAGAACACTTAGTTAGTTCAGTTAATTCGAGTTGAGGGTCGAACTAGAGGCAAGTAGAGTTCACTCTAAGTTTTAGGGGGTCCAGTTGCAATTTATTTTGAGTTGTACTTGTTTAACTTAATTATTTGAGTTAAAATCAGTTTAACTAGTTCTAACTGATGGATGGGCTAGTGAAAGTTCTAGTGAATTAAATTTGATTTAATTCACATGCACTGATCAATTAGATAACTGATAATTCACTATAAATAGTTGTTGCATGTCAGTTCTAAGGAAGACCCAATTGATATTGGAGTTAAAGGGAAGTGTACTATCAATTGTATAATCATCCAAATTGTATAGGTGGTGCATGTAGTAAGAAGAAGGCCTGAAATAAATCATTCCTTAATTAGATAAAATTGCGTTTAAAAGGAGGAATGAAGGAACAAGTTTAATCATTGTTTTGGTGAGCATGAATTGGTGAGACGAAGAAATAGGACGCGGATGCACAAGTTTGTGCGTGGATCTCGTGAGAGAAAGGTGTGCCAAGAGAAGTTTGTGCACAAGTTAATAGTGTGAGATAGTTGACGATAGTGCAGAGAGCTCTCAAGCCCGAGAGAAGCATTGTATTGTTTCATATTATTAACTTAATGCAATATACAGATAGCAAGGTTTTCAATTGAGGCTTTCTTGAGATACATCTTTGTGCTGTGCGATTGAAATTATTTCTCTTTTATTTTTCATGTGATTGTGCGATCGTAACTGGTTTGCACAATTTGTAGAAATAGAATAAGTATTTTGTTTTAGGATATTACAAGATCAGTTGAATCGATGTGGATTTTATACATGGTATCAGAGTAAGAATATTTTGGGCATTGAGTTTACAGAGCAGATGTGAAATTTTTTTGTGGGATTGTTTAAAAAAAAATAGCAAATCTAGATTCCTTGCGAAAAAATACCCAAATTAAAAAAAAATCGTGTGAATCAGATGGATGAGGGAGATATCACCGATTTAAAATCAACTCTTTTTTCAAAAAAAATTGTGACGGCTAGACATTTACATCATGGATCTGAGTTTCCAGAGTGCCTAGATGATGTGATATTTAACAAAGAGAAGGTTTTTCTTCGAAACATCGCCATGAGATAGATGAAACAGATTGGTGTGCGAGTTAAGAACTTGTATTTTCTCAAGGTCAAATATGCATGCAAAACCTTGAGGATAAAAAAAAAGTTTAGAGACTTGGTGGTTGAGAGGACACATGAATTACCTCTCAACATGCAACCTCAAAAGAAGCCTTATATAGTTGTGGAGTAGTCACAATTAGAAAAGTAGAGAGGAGATTGAGTGGAGGCATCCACTCAAGAAGAGACCTCGAGTAGGGGGAAATTTCGAGCCAAGTGGGTAGAGGGAGCACATCCAACCATAGAGAGGTGGGGCAATGTGAAGAAATAGTTCCAAGGGTGCAAAAATTTGGGCAGGGTCCATTGAGATGTCTTGTCTCATGGATCATTACCTTGCTACGGGGGCCCACAGTACATAGTAGCAGGATGGATCAACGGTGGTTGATGCAGAGACTAGCAACAGTCAGATACTGGAGTGCAGAGTAGAGTTGGAAGTAATGCAGATGACACAGATGTAGAGTTAGAAGCAATGCAAAGTTTTCAGTTGACAATTTAGTAGCTAGTAGTAGTCAAAGACTCTAGTAACAAACACATGATACTAATTCAGGTTGGATTCTTTTTAGTTTCAAAAGTTACAGTAACAACAACACTAGATATAAGTGTTGCATGCATAACATTCCAAAGGTTCTGAATCAAGATAGAGTTGAATTCCTTTCATGTTGAGATGTAGTGTTAAAATTGGCAACAATAAATATTGAAAATGGCAATAAAATGGATTCTAATTTAATTTTCCCTTACTTAAATTAGAAGTAAATTGTAATTCCACTTCACATGACAACTTGTATGAGTTAACTAAGTCAGGAAGATTAAATTAGTTCAGTTAATTCGAGTTGAGGGTCAAACTGGAGGCATGTAGAGTTCACTCTAAGTTTTGGGGGGTGCAGTGGTAGTTTATTTTGAGTTGTAATTGTTTAACTTAATTATTTGAGTTAAAATTGGTTTAACTAGTTCTAACTGATGGATGAACTAGTGAAAGGTTGAGTGAATTAAATATGATTTAATTCATATGCAGTGATCAATCATATAACTAATAATTCGCTATAAATAGTTGTTGCATGTCAGTACTAAGGAATACCTAGTTGAGATTGGAGTTAAAAGGAAGTGTACTATTAGTTGTATAATCATCCAAATTGTATAGGTGGTGCATGCAGTAAGAAGAAGGCCTAAAATAAATCATTCCTTAATTGGAGAAAATTGCTTTTAAAAGGAGGAATGGAGGTACAAGTTTAATCATTATTTTGGCGAGCACGAGTTGGTGAGACCAACCAATAGGATGCACAAGTTTGTGCATGGAGCTTGTGAAAGAAAGGTGTGCCAAGAGAAGCTTGTGCACAAGTTGATAGTGTGAGATAGTCAGAGATAGTGTAAAGAGCTCTCAAGCCTGAGAGAAGCCTTGTATTGTTCCATATTCTAGACTTAATGCAATATACAGATAGCGGGTTTTTTAGCTGAGGCTTTCCCCAGATACAAATTTGTGTTGTGCGATTGAAATTCTTTCTCTTTTCTTGTTCATGTGATTGTGTGATAGTAATTGGTTTGTGCAATTTGTAGAAATATATTCAGTATTTTATTTTAGCATATTACAATATAAATTTAATCTATGTGGATTTTCTACATGGTATCAAAGCAATAATTTTTTTGGCAACGAGTTTGCAGAGCATATCTAAAAATTTTGGTGAAAAATATTAAAAAAAATAGCAGATCTGGATTTCTTATGAAAAATACCCAAATTAAAAAAAAACAATCGTTCGAATCAGAGTTCGGATGAGGGAGATATCACTGATTTAAAATCAACTCTCTCTCTCTTTTTTTTCCAGAAAATTTTGTGACGACGAGACAGTTACACTGTGGATATGAGTTTCCAGGGTGCCCAAATGATGTGATATTTAGCAAAGGGAAGGTTTTCCTTAGACACATCACCACGAGAGAGATGAAATAGATTGGTGTGCGAGTCAAGAACCTGTATGCTCTCGAGGTCAAAGATGCATGCAAATTTTTTTGGAGGAAGGCAAAGTTTAGAGACTTGGTGGTTTAGAGGGAGCATGAATTACCTCTCAACATGTAGCCTCAGAAGAAACCTCAGATATTTGTGGAGCAACCATAATTAGAGAAGCAGAGAGGAGACTGAGTGGAGGCATCCACTCAAGCAGATACCTCCAGTAGTGGGAAATTTCGAGCCAAGTAGGAAGAGGGAGCACATGCAGTTGTACCTCCAGGAGAGAGGCAGGGAAATGTGAAGCAATAGTCCCAGGGTTGTAGAAAATAGGGCAGTTTCCATTGAGATTTCTTGTCTCATGGATCATTACCTTGCTACGGGGGCCCATATTACACAGTAGCAAAATGGATCAGTGGCAGTTGATGCAGTAAAATTTCAAAGTGATAGATGCAGAGACTAGAAACAGTCAGGTACTGGAGCGCAGAGCAGAGTTGGCGGTAGTGCAGATGGAACAGATGGAGAGTTAGCAACAATGCAAATTTTTCAGTTGATAGTGCAGTAGCTAGTAGTAGTTAGAGACTCTGGTGACAAATGCGTCATACTGATTCAGGTTGGATGATTTTTAGTTCCAGAAGTTACAGTAGCAACAACACTAGATAGAAGTGTTGCATGCAGAACATTCCAAAGGTACCGAATCAGGATAGAGTTGAATTCCTTTCTTGTTGAGATGGAGTGTTGAAATGGACAAAAAAAAATATTGAAAATGACATCAAAAGGGATTCTCATTTCATTTTCCCTTAGTTAAATTAGAAGTAATTTGTAATTCCACATCACATGATAGCTTGTATGAGTTAAATAAGTCAAGAAGACTTAGTTAGTTCAGTTAATTTGAGTTGAGGGTCAAATTAGAGGCATGTAGAGTTCACTCTAAGTTTTAGGGGGCCAGGTTGCAGTTTATTTTGAGTTGTAAATTTTTAACTTAATTATTTGAGTTAAAATTAGTTTAACTAGTTCTAACTGGTGGATGAGCTAGTGAAAGGTCCAATGAATAAAATCTGATTTAATTCACATGCAGTGATCAATCATATAACTGATAATTTTCTATAAATAGTTGTTGCTTGTTAGTTCTAAGGAAGACCCAGTTGATATTGGAGTTAAAGTGAAGTGTACTATCATTTGTATAATCATACAAATTGTACAAGTGGCGTATGCAATTAGAAGAAGGCCTAAAATAAATCATTCCTTAATTAGAGAAAATTACCTTTAAAATTAGGAATGAAGGCACAAGTTTAATCATTGTTTTGGTGAGCACGAGTTGGTGAGACCAAGAAATAGAAAGCACAAGTTTGTGCGTAGATATTGTGAGAGAAATGTGTGCCAAGAGAAGATTATGCACAGGTTGATAGTGTGAGACAGTTGAAGATAGTGCAGATAGCTCTCAAGCCTGAGAGAAACATTGTATTGTTTCAAATTCTTGACTTAATGTAATATATAGATAGTGAGGTTTTTAGAGGAGGATTTACCCGAATACATCTTTGTGTTGTGCGATTGAAATTATTTCTCTTTTATTGTTCATGTGATTGTGCGATCGTAATTGGTTTATGCAATTTGTATAAATAGTTTTAGTATTTTGTTTTAGCATATTACAATATTAGTTGAATCTATGTGGATTTTCTTCAACATTTGTGGTATGACTTGGTGCAAGAAGAGATTCAACGGAACAACAGAGATAGATCCTCATCAAAGCATGATGATGATGAGAATTGTGCCTTGGCTGGAAAGGCAAAGAAAAGGAAAGTCATCCCATTCCAAATCAGATTCTGGTCAAGCAGGCAAGAAGAATGACTTGTCAAAGATTAAATGTTTTGACTGTCACAAGCTGGGACATTATGCCACGAAGTGTCCACACAAGAAGGACGACAAGAAGCCCTCAGGAGGAGCACTAAGTGAAGCTCTTGCTTCAAAATTCGAGTTGGATTTTACTCTCATCACATGCATGGTGTCATCGATGATGGGTTATGTGTGTTAGATGGATAGTGGAGCCTCATTCCATATGAAAAAAAAACAAATATTTATTCAATGAATTGGAGGAGAAGGAACTCCAAATGCACATCGAGATGGGAGGTATATCGTGGCCGACATCGGTACTGTTACCTTTTAGAGGGAGTCTGGTTCTCCTCTCACATTAAAAGATGTCATGTATGTTCCTGGTTTGAAGAGGAACTTAGTTTCAATTGCTATGTTGGAAGAATGTGGCTATGATGTGATATTTAGAAAAGGAAAGGTGTTCCTTCATCGCATAGCCACGAGACGGGTGAAGAATATTGTGGTTTGGGTAAAGAACCACTACAATTCAAATGTAGAAGATTGTGTTGCCTTGAGAAAGAAATAAGAAAAAGTGGAGAACTGAGACATTAGTAAGTTATGGCATAGAAGATTGGGCCATCTACACCATCGAGCTTTGAATATCATGCAATATATTTATACAAGACTTCCCAAGGGTGCACTTGAGCTGCATGATACATGCAAAGGGTGTACATTGGGGAAGTACACCAAGGCCACCCTTCATCATAAGGACAATTGAGCGATAGTGATCCTTGAAAGAGTTCACTCAAATGTGTGTGGATCATTCTCAACAACCTCCATGACCAAGCACATGTATTATTTTATTTTTGTAGATGATTTTTCACACAAGTGTTGGATATTCTTCATGCAGAAGAAAGACTAGACATTCTCAAAATTTTGTGAGTTCAAAGCACTTGTTGAAAAAAAAACAGGAAAGAAAGTGAAGGCTCTAAGGAGAGAAAATGATGGAGAATATGTGTCGAATGAATTCAAGAAATTTTGTGCATTAGAAGGCATTCGACGAGAATTAATAGCACCTCATAACTCACAATAAAATGGGGTTGCAGAAAGGAAGAACATAAGCATTGTGGGAGCTGCACCGACGATATTACGTGATTAGGGCTTACCATTGTACTTGTGGGGAGGAGCATGAAACACAACTGTGCATGTGCAGAACAAAAGTCCTCATTGGATTCTTGGGATGACTACACCAGAAGAAGCAAGATGTGGCACACTTTAAAATTTTTGGTTCATCAATTTACTATCATGTTACCAATGAAGCACAGAGAAATCTAGAACCAACAACGATTTGGGTATATTTGTGGGTTACAATGATAGACCTCACAACTATTGGGTGTACCTACCATCTCACAGGATGAAAAATTTTCATAGATATGTGAAATTCGATGAAGGAAATGCCATGCGAATTTCACTTGAGAGGGAGCTTCAGATGCATGTAGACGAGGAGATCTTAGCTCTAAAAGAATAACCTCAAGATGTGGAGCAACCACAAGAAGAGGAGAAGAGAGTGGAAGCACCCACTCATGCAGAGACATCCATAGATGGAAGGAATCACACCAGAGAGGTTGATAGGTTGAATCATGATGCTAGAGAGAATGTGGGAGCACCCACATCAGAGCGCAGGTAGAGAATGTCCCTAGGTCGGTACACTGGCTACATGGATCTTATGAGTGAGAGTGTAGAGATCGAGGAATACTCATTCTAGGAAGCATCGAAACAACCAATATGGGTTGATTCCATGATAGAGAAGTATGAATCCATTATTAGAAACAGTGCATGGGAAGTTGTCCCAAGATTGGAGGACAAGTCAATTGTAGGATCCATGTGGATCTACAAGGTGAAGCAAGCAACAGATGGGAGTGTGGAGAAACATAAGGCCATATTTGTGGCCAAGGGGTTCTCTGAGGTGGAGGGAATAGATTACGAGGAGAAATTTGCTCCAATAGTAAGGTACTCTTCAATTAGATCTATTATTGTACTTTCAGCACAGATGGGATGGAAAATACATCAGATGGATGTAAAGATAACTTTCCTTAATGGAGCGATTGAGGAAGAGGTGTACATAGAGTAACTGAAAGGATTTGAGACCTTTGACAGAGAGTCACATGTGTGAAGACTCAAGCGAGCATTGTATGGACTAAAACAAACACCCCGTGCTTGGTACACCAGGATCAACAATTATTTTAGCGGTTTGGACTTCACCAAAAGTGAAGAAGATGCAAACCTTTACCATATTGTCGTTGAATGTAAATGATTGATTATAGTATTATATGTCAATGATTTAATTATAACAAGTGATGATAAGCTGATAAATCCTTGCAAAGAATATTTGACAAGATAATTTGAGATGAAAGACATGGGGCTCTTCCATTATTTCCTTGGTTTTGAAATTTTTCAAAGAGATGGGGAACTATTCGTCTCTCAGGGCAAGTATGCCAACGGGATACTGAAGAAGTTTCACACGGAGAGAAACAAAACCATGGAGACTCCTCTAGCAGGAAATTGGAGGAAGGAAGATGTTACTTCAGGAAAAGTTGTAGAAGCTACCATTTACATGTAGCTTGTGGTTCAACTCATGTACTTGGTGAACACATTATCGAACACGTGTTATACAGTTAACCAACTTAGTCAAGAAATGGTTAAGCCAACCAAGCTCTATTGGAATGCAACCAAACATGTGTTGAGATACCTCAAAGGCACCACTTAGTTTGTTCTTTGGTACAAAAAGACAGAGGGAGTGAAGCTTCAAGGCTTCACAAATGAATATTGGGCAGGGAGTCCATCTGAAAAGAAGAGCACATCAGGGGGAATCTTCAGTATTGGGTCAGCAACAGTTTCCTGGTACAACAATAATCAGAGATCAGTTGCACTCAGTTCAACAAAAGCAATGTACATGAATTATAGTCAAGCATCTTGTGAAGATATCTGGATGAGGAAGATCCTTTTTCGGTTGTTTGGTCAACAGATGGATCCTATGGTGATTTACTGTGAAAACCAAAGTTGCATCAAACTCTGAGTTAATCCAATTTTTCATAATAAGTCTAAGCATATCGACATTTGGGACCACCATATCAAATATTGCGTGCAAAGGCAGATCATGATGCTAGAGTAAATTCCTATAGAGGAAAAAGATGCAATCATCTTACGAAGGCAATGTCAAGAGGAAAATTCGAGTTCCATAGAGGCAGGATCGGGGTATCAGATAATCTCTTTATTGGTGAGAGGGAGTTTTGAAAATGACACCAAGAAAAGATTCTAATTTGATTTTCTCTTGAATTAAGTTAGAATAAAATTGTAATTCCACATCACCAGACAACTTGCACGAGTTAACTAAGATAGGATGACTTAATTGGTTTAGTTAATTCGAATTGAGGGTCTAACTTGAGTCATGTAGACTGTCTCTTGCAAAATAGGAGCCGTGGTTGAGTTGATTTTGAGTTGTAAATAATTAACTCAATTTATCTGAGTTAAAAATCAATTTAACAAGTTCTAAATGATGGAGGAACCAGTGAGAGGTCAAAGAGTGGAACTTGGACTTGAACCACATCTAGTGATCAATCAAATAACTGACAATTCACTCATAAATAACTCACACATGGTAGTTCTGAGAAAGTCCCAATTGAGATTGGAGTTCAAGGGCAGTGTACTATTAGTAGTATAATCATCCAAATTATATAGGTGGTGTATGTAGTCAGAGGAAGGCCCCTAATGGATTGCGTAGTATGGATTGGGAATTTTCCTATTTAATAGGGCCTAATTACCCAAGGAAACAACACAAGGAAATAGGGATCTAGGAGGGAAAAAAATTGGTTAAGTATTGAACCAAGCTTGTCTATGAATCAATGAGACAGATAGAGATAATGCAAAAGTATCTCAGCTTGGAGAAAAGAATTGTAATATTATCATATTTTCTGAATTATGAAATATACAGATAGCGAGGTTTTTAGCTGAGGTTTTCCCCAGGAAATACTTGTGTATTGTGTGATTGAAATGATTTATCTTTCATGTTTATTGATTTCGCGATCTAAATTGGTTTATGTAATTGGTAGAGTAGATTCAAGTATATTGGTTTAGCATATTACAATTATCAGTTGAATCAACATGGATTTTCTACAATAAATTTAAGTCAAACCTCTCCCCCACTCAGCTGTTGTAAAAAATTCTCAATCTATCTCAGTTACCCAGGAGAATTTTCTATGTTCCACAGTATTAGTTAAATAATGAAGCAACTAGGTAATCTAATTATTTTCAAGAACATAATCTAAAAAATAGCGATGAACTTACATGGGTTAATTGGTTAACTATATTCTCCTTTATTGTCTTTGAAAAATTTATATCTTTCATATGCTACAGGATCCCCTGCTTCCATAGGAAATCCCAACTCTTGTAGCAACATAGGACCAATGCTCCATTGTACAAATTTTACTTGCTCAAATATGTGCGAAATTATGCCAAACCATGATAGGAGGTTTTAATTGAAGAGAACCAACAAACACCTCCAAGATTCATCAAAACCCTAAAGTCAGGGAAATCTTGGAAAATCGCAATTGGCTAAGGCTATTTGAAATGTTGAGAGGTTATGATCATGAGATTGCTTTGGAATTTTCCTTGAATCTCCAACATCCCAAATGAGATAAAATGGTTACTACGGTTAAAGGTTTAATTACATATCTTGATGAAGATCTCATTAGTAGAGTCACAACTCTTCCCAAGGGGATTAAATAGAGCATGAAAGAAAGGCATGGAGAAATCAATGCTAAGAGAGTATTTTTCCTCCCTAAAGAATAGCATGAATAAGATAAGTATGGGATAAGGAGAGAAAGATTACCATGCCCATTGGATGGGGTGGCATATCACATCCTAATATATTTCTTGTGAAGGGAGATTTAGCATTGTCTATTCCTATCAGTTCATACTCCAATACCAGCTTAGATTCCAAGCTAATTCACTTGTCCATGAACAACTTAGCATCCCACATTTCCTCGTTCAATCCATGAAGGAAATGAGCACAAAGGTAAAGGAAGGGAAGCATAATTATTTGGTTCATCATGTCCTGATTAGGCTAATAGTCATGGATGCTCTGGAGCACTTGCGAAACATTGTATCCTGGGAAGACTTCATTGATATGTATATACAAGATTTTATAAATACCCAAATAAAGTTGAAAGAATTAGAAATAGAGGCAATAATAGAGGAAGCAACTAAGGCAAATACATAAGAAGAAACTAAGGGAGAAGTAGAAACAAAAGAAAAGTTATAAGAGCCACCAAAAAAGAGAGAAATACCTAAAATATAATTGGATAAGTTGAAATTATAAGAATTAGAAGGCCAAGATGAAGTACTAGCACCACAAAAAAAGTTTAAGAAAAGGACATTGAATCATCGAGGAGGCCAAACAAGAAAAGAAATAAGGGGGGAGTCATCTACAAGCAAAGGCAGGAAGAGGCCATCCTCCACTTTGAGGATACCTTAAGAATTTTGGGAGAACAAATTTCACAGGCCTGCCAAAGGAGATGGAAGACACTGCCATACAACATGAAAATCAAGTAATATCACTCCCCTGACAGATTACAGGTTGCACTAGCAAGAAATTCCTACAGGGTTAATGAACTAGTTTGCTTACAAGTATTTTTCTATGTCATGTTTTAGTAGACATTATTAATGGTTATTCTATACAATTGACATTCATTTCCATGCATTAGCTTACTTTAGTTACTATCCTCTATTTACTGTCATGTATTCATGTAATCACATGATTTCTTGTTCTACAGAGCTATAGGAAACCCTAGAATTACTCTTTCACTGAATAAAAATGTACATCACAGGCATAAGGACATGGAAAATATTTATTGGCCATCCATTAGCTCATTCTTCCTTCAAACTACATTTGCAGTTCATTTTTATGCTCACTGGATTGTCTCTTGTAGCAACTCGTGCTTTGCATTAAAAAAACATATATATCTGCATCCAAATCATGGTTAGCCTTCCTTGACATGTTACAATGTCCCTAATACCTTGAGAATGATCTTTAGAAACGAAGATAACTCATAGATCCATTGATCTAGTTACTATAGGAAATCAAATTTTCTTTTATATTAATTAGGGTTTGTTTTTATGCTTTATTTAAGCTGCAAGATTGTTTTCAATGCACAATAGAGTAGACCTACTTTTATTTTAGTACGATTGAATTGGTTTGTTTCTTTGTTCTATAAATAATATAGTTTTCCTTACTTTTCTTCATTTCTTGCAATTTTGAATATCTACTATAACATAGCCAACAAAATGGTCTTTGTGTAACTCGATTTCTCCTCAATTGTTTCACTTGCATAAGATCAACAAAATAAGAATATAATACATGTTGCACACATAGTGCCAACCCATCTTAATTTTGTATGGACTCCAAGTTAACAATTAAATTTGATACCCTTAAGATCTGCAAGATTCTTGTTGTAATACTAAGGAGCATTGGGAATAAGTTGTTATCACCAAAAATTGGTCATCTAACCATTTCTAATTAGATGGATTGAAGTACACCATGTAGGACTAATTTTACCATAGTAAAATTGCTTTCACTCTAAGAAATAATTTAATAAACCATATTTTATTAAGTTATTTTGGTTAAAACAAGAAACCCCATGACGAATAATTAAATAAATCCTAATTTGTTTGGTTTTCCTCTAGGAATAATTAATTAAACCATTGTTTAAATAATATTCCTTGTTATATTTAACCCAATTATGAGAAATAATTAGATAAATCATTATTTATCTTATTTTTCTGTAGGAATAATTAATTAAATCATTATTTAGTTATTATTCCTTGTTAAATTTGACTAAATCACCTAGGAATAATTAAACAAACCATTATTTTTTTATTATTCTTTAACCACATTCTAGAAATGATAAATAAATCACTTATTTGTTTATTATTTATAAATAAAGGTATTTAACCAATTTAAATACCTTTTCCCTGCAACAAAATATAATAAAATATTCCAAGGGGTTAGATCTAGATCTTGGTTAATAATATTTTATTATTCGTCATTATCGAGGATAACTCAATATTTTGTTATAAATAGGAGGGTTTTCCATTCATTCTTCACCTTGATCATTCTCATTGTCGCTATTATTTTCTTTTTCCATTTGAGCTCCCACTTGAGTTCAACACATGCTTTGGGTTTTCTATACCATTGAAAGAGAGAAACTTATGAAGCTGAAGCATTAAGGACAACCTAGAACCCATGCCATTGAGGTGGAATGGTAACATATGCTTGTTTCCTTCACTAGGTGTTATAATATAAAATCATTCTTTAATCTTGTCTTGTCTGTTGGATACTTGGAGTTAATTTTGCATTAGTTATTACTATTTCTTTTCACTGTTTAGCTACTTTTATTGCATGAATCTGGGTTTTTGTAGGATTTGTTCTAACTGTCTATTGTAGATCTAAAGGGTTAAGTAACCATTTCTGTTGTTAGGGCTATTCATCACGCATAACTAAAGTAGGATCTTTTTGTACACTTGCGATAAGATTTTACACTAACAAAAATATCAATGGATTTTATTACAAATTTACCCAAATCTGAAGGAAAAAGTGTCATTATGGTAGTGGTAGATAGAATGACAAAGTATTCCCACCTTTTCTCTCTTTCTCATCCTTTTAAAGCAAGTAACGTGGCATTATAATTCATGGAAATAGTCCAAAAGCTACAGGAATACCAAATATTATTGTAAGTGATAAAGATCCAATTTTCACCATAAATTTTTGGACTGAATTATTTTCTTGTTTGGGTACTCAATTGGGTCACAAATCATCTTGCCATCCTCAATATGATGAGAAAACTGAGATTATGAATAAATGTTTAGAAGTATATATATGTTGTTTTTCTCTAATAAACAAACAAAATGGGCTAAATTGTTGCCCTTATCATAATGGTGGTACAACACATCCTTCCATATATCATAAAAATGTCACTGTTTATGGCGCTTTATGGATATCATCCTCTATCCATCACATCATCCTTGTAAGGGACTATAAAGGCTCAAGAAGTAGAGGACCACATCCAACACCAACAAGAGGTTATCAGACTATTGATGGAAAACTTGGTTATGGAACAAAACAAGATGAAACAACAAGTAGATCAATGTCATAGTGAAAGGGAATTTGAAGTGAGGGATTGCGTACTTGTGAGACTACAACCATATTGTAGGTTTTAACCCTGTACATAAATTATCTGCAAACGAATTCTTAAAGACAAAGAATAAACAATAACGAGAGCATAAACATAAAACAGATATACACAGAGATTTTTCCAATGGATCCCAAATCGGGACTACCAGCTTGATTTTTCATTATATTCCATTTAGTGTTACAACACATATATATACATGTCGAAGCATTCATAAACCCCATTCCATTAACCCTGGATTAGAACATAACCGTAGTTCCCTTGATCGGATCTACAAAATACTAGGGGCTGAAAACCATCATGCCCCAAAACCATTTGCAAACCCATGCACAAAACCATAGGCGAGTCCACCCACCTAAAATAGGGTCCAAAAACCATAGGCAGACGCGACTATTCGTGGAAAGAATATAACACATACCCAACACATATAAATAGATGTCCCTTAAGTAGTAAAAGAAGGAAAATAAATTAGCTCCAAGGTATTAAGGCCCTTATAAGGTGTTGCAGAGGATTGAAGGTATGCCGTGCAAATTGGAGTTGCCTCTATCTTCACGTGTACACCAATATTCCATGTTTATTAATTAAAGAAGGTCATCAGTGATAAGGTCCTAGTCCAAACTCTTCTACCATAGATTAATGAAGAAAATAAAGTAATATTGGAACCAAAAACAAGGAAATAAGGACCAAGCAATTGAGAAATCTAGCAATTACTGAGTACCTCATCAAATGGAAGAACTTACTAGTGGAAGAAGCCACATGGGAATATGAGTGTTTCATGCAAAAACAAAAAAAAATGGTCAAGTGTTGAGGGAAATGCTTCTTTAAAGGGGAGGGGCATGTTAAGCTCTATATAAGTCCCATATTAACCTAAAAACCATTTATTAAGCCCTAGATATTGAGTCATTACATTCATATTGCTATATTTCTATGTAGGATAGCCCCTCATGGTCCTATTTTATTATAATTGTATCCCTTGTCTCCTATATGTACACACACACACACACACACTAAGGAGACCTAGTCTTAGTTTCATCAAATATTGTCTTGTTCATTGTATTTATTGTATAAGGAGGCTTCCCCCTCATAGTGGACTGTAATTATTGGCTTCTTATCATTGTTAAGGCATAAGAATCGAACATATTCCTTCGGTTAAAATTAAGGAATAAATAATGAGGAGGAGTTGTGAGCCCCATCTATAAAAGTAGGTCCTCCTTTCATTCCAAATTATTGTGATTTGTTGGAGAATTTTTTTTAAGCCATTAGTAGAAACCATTCATGAATTGGTGTTTTGGTGTCAACTCGCATGAGTTGTCTTTATCTTAGTTATTTTCTTGGTTCATTGAAAATATTTTTATGGACAATTCAAGACTTATACTAGCCAACAAGATCGATAAATTGAGGGGCAATGCTTTGTCACTTGGAAGGATAATGTCCAAAGTTTTAACTTACACACTCTCTTTTGTTGGTGTGGTAAGTTCTTAATTTCGTGTTTTACCTAGCTCTATGTTCCTTGACAAGGGTTGTGGTATTATTTTCCATTCCCTTGTTGATATTATTGGTGAAGGGTATTCCCTTCGAGAAAACCCTTCTTGTAGGGACTTGGCTTTCATATCATGCATTGATCATAAAAGGAATTACTTTATCTATTTATACCCCAATCCATCACTTTAATCCATAAACATAGAAATACAAACTTTAGAGGGGAATCTTACTTGATTCCATAAGCCCTAGTGGAGATAAATAATTTATGCTTACTTCCAACAACCAACCAAAAACCATAAACTCAAATATTTTCTTTGATACTAAAAATATGAAAAAAAGATATATAAAAAGAAAAAAGAAAAAAAGAAAAACATTTATTTATTGCCTAATGCAAAGTTAGCACTTTGTTTTCATTTGTTAGGAATTTTTGTCAAAGTGTTTGTGATAAATTGTTTATTTCTAACTCTAATTGGGTAATGCAATCCCATACATTTATGCTTTAATGTTTTATCTAACATATTGTGGGAAAATTTAAGATCTTTACTACATATCGAAATAAATTATTGCAAAATAAATCAAATTTGGTGAAACTCTAGAGCTAGGGTTTGCTCCATAAAGGTGCATTCTAGCCCTACCATAACTCATATTTCATTGTTTTATTATTATTCAATGTTATCTACCAAATTATAACAATGAAATTTATCTCCTAACTAGTTTACATTGCTTGTATTTTAATTTGGAGAATTTTGGTGAAACCCTAGTTTTAGTGTGAATTCTAATCACAAGCGTACGAAAAAGCTCACTTTAGATGTGCATAACAAACAACCCTAACATCAAAGATGGTTGTAAATTTTCTTAGATCTGGAGTTAGTGATTAGAATAAATGCTACGGAAATCTAGATCTATGCAGTTAAAGACATTAAACAACAAATAAAAGCAAGAGTTTCTCCATGCATCCAATAGACAAGATAAGAATATTTTTAAAGAATTTTGTATTTATGACACCTAGGAAGGGAACATAGAAAGATGTTACGAGTCCCCCTCAATGCGATGGGTTCTTGTATGTCCTCAACGCTTCAGATCTAAGATCTCTCTCTCTTGATGGTGTAGAAAAACCAAACAAAAATGGAACTCAAGGGGAGCTCACAAGCAAAAAGATAGAAAAAATATGACAATGATGGAGGATCAAAGTCATACCAAAAGTATAGATCCAGAGTGATCTTTAGGCAACGAAAGGTAGTGAATGAATGGAAAAACCCTTCTATTTATAACAAAATATTGAGTTAGTCTAGTTATTGGTGCATAATTAAAATATTATTAAACAAATCTAGATCCAACTTTTATGGAATATTTTATTATTTTTGTTGGAGGGAAAAAGAATTAGAATTTGGTCAAATCCCTTTATTTGTAAATAATAAATAAATAAATAAATAAATGATTTATTTATTATTTTAAGGATCTGGTTGAGTAATAATTGAATATATAGTGATTTATTCAGTTATTTATAAATGATTTAGTCAAATTTAACAAGGAATATTATTTAAATAATGTTTTAAATAATTTTTCCTAGAAAATAATAAGATAAATAGTGATTTATCTAATTAATTTTCCTGTTTTGGGTTAAATATGACCAGGAATATTAATTAAACTGATGTTTAATTAATTATCCCTTGTGGAAAACCAAACAAATATGGATTTATTCAATATTTCCTCATGAGGTTTCATGTTTAGACCATAAACAACTTAATAAATTATGGATTACTAAGTTATTTTTCATAGTGAAAGCAATTTTACCAGGGTAAAATTGGTCTTACATGGTGTACTTTGGTCCATCTAATAGTAATAGGTTAGATGACCAAAAAATGGTGTAACACCTAGGGTAATTCACACCCTTTATAAACATGTGTGCTAATTTTAGAATTAGTCATCATTTAAATTTGTATTTTATCATTACTATTATTTTTTCACATGCATATTTCAATTCCATAGTTAATGCGTAGTGGATCAAACAATAAATTTCTTTTAGGCATTCTTGGGTGACTTTTCCTTTATCCTAAATCTCCATCTTTTATGTTTTATGTGATAAATCAGATTCTAGAAAGTTTGGATAGTAATGAGCTTGTCCAATGTATAACACATAATAAATAGGTTCTCTTAGTATATCATTTGTCATTAAATTATGCAATAATATAACAATGGTGTATGGTAAAAGATATATTTTCTTGAGCTCAAAGAGTGAAATCATTGTGCTAATTTATATTTCTACATAGCATATCATATAAAATTTTTTAACACTTAATAATTAGATCATAACACATTGTAGGTGGTTCTTTTTTCCCTTACTCTTCATTGGATAAAATTAAGGTATTTTATCACTTGATTGGTACTAATCTATCTAACGTGTATTAAGGTGTTTCTTGGTGAAACAAATTGTTTAGTGCTTACAATGATATACTTTATAGGTTTGTTTCACAATTATGGATATCCCTTGTGGCTTCAAGGACAAGTGAAAGGAACATCATTACAAGGTGACAATGGTACATTTCCCAAGAGTTCTTACCATTATAGCACCATTGTCAAAACTTTCGCAAAAGGTGCTAGTAAAAAAAATAGAGTGGTAATAGGCTTTAAGGTGGCTCACCATGACCACTGCTAGATGGATCTATAACATCAATTATTTGGGGATCAATGGATGGGGAATTAGGAGAATTTTGAGGTAAAAAATGGGCCTTAAAAAAAAATGTACTAACAAAATTAACTTTAAAAGAACCAATAGGATTCAAGATGATGATGTCACCCCGAAGGGAAAATATTTTGGAGGGAAAAGAAGAAAACTACTTATTTTGATTGTATTTTCGGCTTACCTCCCTATAGTTTTACTTAAATGTCAAGCATAGACACCCATTGGATGCAAAATTAAATTCTACATCCAACGAGTACCCACTATTCATACTTGAGTAGACCCACATCGAGAACAAATGGAACACACTTTTTTCATGTATTTTCATTTTTTTTTAATGTCGTTTTACTCATAATTATGCAAAGTAGGTGCTCGTTGGATGTGAAATTTTATTCCGCATCCAACGGGTGTGTACACTTGATGTAAACCTATAAGGATATAAGACAAAAATACAATAAAAGAAGTAGTTTCCTTTATTTCTCTTTAAGAATTCTTAACTCTTATTTTATTATATTCAATATTATTTTATTATTTTCTCTAGGAGGCCCATTTGAGACCTCAAAATTCCCCTAATGTAAAATATTCTCGATACAATATTTCATATCTGTTTGACCTTAATTGGTTGTTTTTTTTGTTTCCTGTAGGTGCTTGGAGTTCCTCTAGTGTAGATGATGATCCCTTTGAGAATTTTCGACCCTCATGGTTTTTACTACCTGAGGAAATTGTGATTTTACTAATGAAAACCTACTAATGTGATACGATATTAATGTTATATCATAGATTCTAATGTACTATTTTTCATTGTCACTCTTTTTCTAGTGTCTAGGTTTGCTAGGGAGCCTCCTTTTTACAATTCTTGGCAATATGGCCATATTCATGAAACAACTTGCATTTGAAAGGTAGTTGCTCATAGTCAAGTTACTAGATATGTTGTCAGTTATATAGGATTGTAATGAATACTTTCGGCATACCTTTTTCAAGATCAACTTCAACATTAAACCTAACACAAGAAACATATTCTCCCTTAGTTAAACTTGATATGTTAACCATTCCTAAGCATTGTTGATGCATATTCGAGATTCATTTCTCTAGAAATGGAGAGAAACGTGAGAAATTTTTATGCAAAATGGAATGAAAAACAAAAAGCAATTCTTAGGATTGAAATATGGAGACCATCAATGTAGATACACTCCATTGATTCCGAGAAAATATGACCCATTTTGAAATATTAGATCATGATCTTCCTTAGTTTCATAGAGGAAGGCATAAAAACCCCTACCACAAAAATATGGCGCAATTGTCCTTTGATATGCGGCTTCTAGGTTTTCTACAACTATATTGCCATAATTATGGGAGAAGTTCGAATCCTAGAAAACTGACCAACTAAACCTTGAATTGAAAATTCTATAATTCTACACCTAAATAAGGCCGAGGAAGGATTAGTGTAAAGACTATTTATTGCTTAAAAAAACAAAGTACTGAACATTAATTCATCAACCTAGGGATTTGTCTTTCTATCTCAATGGAGTTGACAAAGTCTATGCAAGAGGCTCTCAAAAGAAAATTTTGGTGCTCTATAGGTTAATCTAAAACCTAAATCTTTCTTAAGCAATTAGATTGATCCTAATTATCAACAAGGAAAATATTTTAATATCTAATGAAATCAAATATTGCTATAGAAAGGAAATTCATATGGACAACTAATTGTTGAATAGATGTTCTAGCTAAGAAACAACATAAGTAACCTCAATTGTAGACTTATCAATTATCTCACCATTCATAAAATAATATCATAAGATAATTAGTTTAATAACAATGCTTCAGGAAACGACAATAAGAAATCGAAGGAACAACTATCATCTACTGAGGAAACAACAAAACAAGATATGTTAATGAATTCTATTGTTATCGAAAAGATAAACGAAACTCTTTAATAACCATCTATGACCTGAATTGAAAGAGAACGATTCAGAAAGAAGAGACATCATAAAGCTAATTTAATTTAATTTACACGAGTAAGAGAATGCTTTGTCTAAGAAGTGGACCCAAAATACCTGTAATTAGACTGTCTCAAAAAAAAAAGATTAAGAGAGAGTTGATAATACTAAAATCAAGTGAAATGTATTTGAATTATGATCCTTTAGAAATATAATTACAATCAAAATCCTTGTACTTAGTTTTGTCTTTTACAAAAGTACAACCAAACACCAGAGGTAAATTCCCCTATTTTTATATTACAAAAAGGAGAGTTACAACAAAATATTTACATAACAAGGAACACTCCTAAGGATCGAATATTCTCAAAACATTCTTTATAAGTTAAGTTGAGTCCCCTATCTTCAATAAAGAAACCAATAATTCTATCTCATAACCAATTCTTCAATTAGGAATAAGTTCACTTGAATTAGCCATGAATACTTTCAACATATTCATTCTTCATTAATATTCCCAATCCCTATTTTCAAAAATATCTCATCCAATTATTTACTAGCTAAATTATAAATAAACATCTTTTATTTATCTTATTAAAACATAATTATGTTAGAAAATTATATATTATAGAGCAATGGAACACATTAAGTATGCAGAAACAAAAACATAGAAATCATATAAAACAAGAGAGACACAAATATACGTGGTTCACCCAATTTAAGGTACGTCCACCCCGAACAACTAGTCCTTCCTTTATATTATCCAACAAAATGAAGAGACACAACCTACAACAAATCCACTATAATATCCTCTATTCTCTCTCACAGTCCCCCTTTCTGTTTCTCGCTCATAATACTCATACAATACACAACCGCAATACAATACCCTCATACAAAACAAGGGGTTTCCTTCTAAGGAAAAAAACCCTAAATTAAACATAAATTCTACAGTTAGATCAACCGCCTAATGAACAACCCAGACTCACTAGAAATTACAATATTTTACAAGGATATTTTACATCTGTTTTTAGCTTCGGGGGCACTGCCCCCGAAACCCCCCGCCAGGGCAGCGTTCAATGATGAGCGATGTTTCCGCCCCGTTAAGAACAAGTGTCCAATGCTATGATAAATCTAAATGAAGAATATAATTGTTGGGAAACCAGCTCCAAAAATAGAAGAAAAGAGATATCAACGCCTTAGAAATAAGCCACTTTGAGGGGGCAACCTCCAATACATTACATGAATGAAAAATTCTTCGATGATACAAATTACAAAACCTCCTTTCTATATATAGGAGTCCATGGGGCCACAATGTAATCCTAGTCGGCCTAACAATAATAATTTAAGGACACAATAATAATAATATGGGGGTTACAGGGGTACAATAATAACAATAAGGGGGTTACACTAACAACAATAAGGGACTATACTAGTAATATAGGGACCTAACATGCCCCTCTCCTTCAAAAAAGTGTTGTCCTCAACGCTTGAGTAGCTCTGGGTGCCTCTGTATAAAATTCTCATCCTCCCATGTAGAATCTTTAGTGGGTAAGTTCTTCCACTTGATGAGATACTCTGAAATTGATCGATTCCGTAGCTGTCGAGTTCTTGTTTCCATGACCACTTCAGGTTCCAATATTATTTTTCCTTCTTCATCAAGTTCTGGCAATATTGTTTGAACTGGAAGATTTTCACCTATAACCTTCTTTAAGCATGAAACATGGAAAACTGGATGTACTCGCGAAGAAGCAGGAAGCTCCAATTTGTATGCCATACTACCAATCTTTTGCAACACCTTGTAAGGACCATAGTACTTTGGCGATAATTTATTATCCTTCTTAGCTTGCTTGAGGGACATTTGTTTATATGGTTGTAGCCGTAAAAATACCCAATCTCCTACATCAAAACTTCTCCCGCTGCGATGTTGATCTGCCTGTTGTTTCATTCGATTTTGTGCCAAATTCAGGTTATCCTTTAAGAGTTGGAGAACTTCTTGCTGATGCTTGATGTGATCTTCCACTGCTTGAACCTTCGAATTTTCTCTTAAATATGATGTGATGGATGGTGGATGATATCCATAAAGTGCCATAAATGGGTCATTTTTGCTGCAGTATGGAAGGAAGTGTTATACCACCATTCAGCGAGAGGTAACCACTTGACCCATTGTGTTTGTTTATCAGATACAAAACAACGAAGATATCCTTCCAAACATTTATTTACTATCTCAGTTTGACCATCAGATTGAGGATGATAAGATGAGCTATGAGCTAATTGAGTACCCAAACAAGAAATAACTCCGTCCAAAAATTTCCAGTAAAAATGGGATCTCTGTCGCTCACAATAACCCTTGGGCTTCCATGTAGCTTTTGAATTCTATCCATAAATGTAGTAGCAACCGTACTTTCTTTAAATGGATGAGATAATGCACAAAAGTGTGCATACTTGGTAAGTCTATCAACTACCACCATGATGACACTCTTTCCTTCGGACTTAGGTAAACCTGTGATAAAATCCATTGAAATATCCACCCAACGTTGACTTGGAATGGATAAAGGTTGTAGAAGTCCCGGGGTCTTAATTGTTTCCACTTTATTCTGCTAGCAAACCAAAAATTCTGCCACAAACTTTTGAATATCAGAGTTAAGGCCATCCCAAAAAAATTCTTTCTTCACCCTGTGGTAAGTTTTTAAAAATCCTGAGTGTCCTCCTAAAGGAGAAGTGTGCAATTCCAGAAGAATCTTTTGTTTTAGTTGGGAATTATTACAAAGATATAAGCGATCTTTGTAGCATAAGGAATCATTTTTCCAACTAAATGTATCAGATGTACTAGGATCTTGCTGCAACTTTTGAATGAGTGTCCATACATCTTTGTCCTTCTTCCATTCATCTCTTGCTTCGGGTATCCAATCTGGTTGGATAATAGAAATGGCACAAAGCAATGCTTCCACCTCTTCATTCTTTCTTGAGAGTGCATCTGCAACAACATTTAGCTTCCCTTTTTGTAGATTATTTCAAAGTCATAACCCAACATCTTTGTGACCCATTTTTGCTGCTCTTCTGAAGATAGTCTTTGTTCCAAAAAGTGTTTAAGACTATCATGATCAGTTTTTACCTTGAAGTGTCTTTCCATTAGGTAAGTTCGCCATTTCTTTAGTGCATGCAGTATTGCTAACATTTCCTTCTCATAAATAGGTTTATGTAAATACTTTCCTTTGATTGGGCGGCTTTCAAAAGCAATGGGTCTTCCTTCCTGCATTAAAACTGCACCAATTTCATTTCTTGAGGCATCACATTCCACAATAAATGTTTTTGTGAAGTCTGGCGTAGCTAAGACCGGTGCTAGGCACATTGCCTCTTTAAGATGTTCAAAGGCCTTAGTTGCTTCAGGAGTCCATGAAAATGCACCTTTCTTCAATAATGTTGTTAGAGGTGCTGCTATTCTCCCATAATTCTTAACAAACTTGCGATAATACCCTGTTAACCTGAGAAATCCTCACAACTTCTTTATGGTTGTGGGGACTTTCCATTCCTTAATGGATTTAATTTTGTTAGGGTCTACTTTAGCACCCTCGTGAGATACAATATGACCCAGATATTCCACCTCTTGTACTCCAAAGAAACATTTGGATGTTTTTGCATAAAATTGTTTCTCCTGCAATAGTTTGAGCACCTTGTCAACATGTTCAACATGATCCTTCCAAGACCTGCTATAGATTAGTATATCATCAAAAATAACTAGCACAAATTTTCTAAGGAAGGGTTTGAAAATGGAATTCATCAACCCTTGAAATGTAGAAGGTGCATTGGTAAGGCCAAAAGGCATGACCAAAATTCATAATGACCCTCATGAGTTCAAAATGTTGTTTTTGGAATATCTTCAGTCTTCATTCTAATTTGATGATATCCTGAATGAAGATCCAACTTGGTAAAATAAATTGCTCCATGTAATTCATCCAATAATTCATCAATCACAGGAATGGGAAATTTATCTTTAATGGTGAGCTTATTGAGCTCCCTATAATCTAGACATATTCACCATGATCCATCCTTCTTGTGTACCAATACTACAGGAGCAGAGAAAGAACTTTGACTAGTTTGAATTATACCCGCCTCTAACATTTCTGCAATCATATATTCAATTTCACTCTTTTGGAAGTAAGGATATCTATAAGGCCTGATGTTTGGAGGAACACTTCCTGGAATCAAATGAATAGCATGATCATGATCATGAATAGGTGGGAGCCCTTTGGGAGTTTCAAACACCTTGGAATGATTGTCCAAGACTTGTTGGATATCTGCAGAAATAGATGATTTTGATGTTGGAACTTCTAGTGAGCATAATTGTGAAATTACACCTCGTTGTTCTTTCTTTAGAAGCTTTGTCATGACATTAGAGCTTATTATCCTTCCTGGCTTCCCTACAATACCCCGTAATTCGACTTCCTTTCCTTCTGAAAAAAATTTCAAGAAAGTTCTTGAAAATTAAAAGCTACCGTCCCCAAAGATTGTAACCATTGTACTCCTAGTACAACATCAGCACCTCCCATAGGAATGGAAAGCATTGGACTATTCAATACATATTCCCCATGGTTAGCTTGATATTATGGCATTTTCCAGAGCAATTTATAGTTCCTCCATTTGCAACCATCACTTGACATTCTGGTGTTGGGTATAGGAAACAATTTAATTCCTTGGCTACCTTACAATGAATAAAATTATGGGTGCTACCTGAATCAATCAATACTATTACCTTTTTCTTCTTGATTTGTCCTTCTATCTTGAGAGTTTGAGGAGTGGTAATTCCTGCCAGTGCATTACACGATATGGTCGGATTCATTTCTTCCTCCTCTAGGGCTGGTTCCTGGTGTATATCCTCTTCTTGTTCATTTTCTTCTTCCTCTTCACAATCTATGTAAAATAATTTCTTCTCAGCACACTTATGACCTTTAGCGTATTTTCTATCACAACTGTAGCAAAGCCCTTTTGCTCTTTTTTCTTCCAATTGTTGTGGTGTCAACCTTGTAGGTTGTGGAAATCTAGGAGTAGCAACACTGCCATCTTTATAGAAGTGAGTGGTAGGCTTCCTTGTTGCCATAATTTTACATTCAATTTTTCTTGCCAACCTAAATGCCTTCTCCAATGAATCAGGTTCCAAAACGCGAACTTCATGTTGGATGTTATCCTTTAATGTACCTATGAAGAGATCAATTCTGTGTTCCTCTGGAATATCGGTTACCCTTATATTCAATTTTTGGAAGTCCTTAATGTGCTCCGCCACTAAACCCTTTTGTTTGAGATTTATCAATTAGCTAAAGAAGGTGTTGCTTTTTGTATCCTCATAATGTGATATCATTTCCTCCGTAAAAAATGACCAAGTGACAAATTTTTTACGGGAGCAAAGCCATCGATACCATACAAATGTATTTTGTTCTAAATGTAAAGTTGCAATGCGTAACTTTTGTGTGTTTTGCACATTATTGAGATCAAAATATTGCTCCATCTGTAGTATCCATGTTACGGGATCCTTGCCATCAAACTTCCTCATATCCATATTTGGAATATGGTGGTTCTTTAATCCAACATTAGAGTTTATGAAATCACGATTAACATTTATTTTGTTCTCATCATGATTTTCATCTACTATCTTTTCGCCATTAGGAATCATTTCTTGTATCAACTTTGACAAACCTTCCTTCAAACCTTCCATTTTTTCTTCCATACCATCCATTTTATCTTCCATACCATTCTTCAAACCATCCATCGTAGCTTCCATGCCTTTCTTCAAACTATCCATCTTAGCTTCCATGCTTTTCTTCAAAACATCCATTTCATTTTTTGTTGCTCTTTGGGAGAGCAAATTTTGGTGCACTTGCTCTTGTAATTTTGATAGATCATGTTGCAATTCTTCATCTTCATGAGTCATAGTAGAGTACTCTGAGGGCTTAATGGGCGTTGAATTCTTTTTAGGAGGAATTTTAGAACCCAATATTGATATCTATGCTCAATAGGCCTTCAGAATCACTTAAAACTGATTTTTCAAACAAGACTTATGCAATTTGAAAAAAAAATACACACATTTTTCTTGATTTTGAGGAGCTCAATATTGAAACTAATTATCTCTGTGATTTCGAATTTTCAATATCTGAAATTTGGCCCAGACGTAGCCCCCTGAATCTTCTTTCAATTGCCATAGGTTTGAATTGTTTTGGATTCTTCAAGACAAAGTTATTTCCAATCTCCCACAATGACCTAATTATGGACTGGTTCAGTAGAGCGAACTTGTATGGCTTGCCACGTGTCACTGTTTGCTCCTTTGGCTATGAAATTTATAGAAAGGAAACTATAGTCCGTGTAATTCCAGTCACTTTTTATAGAATTCCAATTCGATTCTCAGAGCGAGAGTTATGAATATTTTCCCACGATCACCTCTTTGAGATGAAATTCAGGAGCCTGAAAAAGGCCTAGCTTCCACAGATCATATCTCCAAAAATATTGTGAACCAAGCTTTGAAATTTTATGAAGATGTTCCTCAGGATTTTATTTTCGCGCTCTAAAAATTTCAGCTTCTGAACCTTCGTGGAAAATTTTTTTATAGAGAAAATTCCGCGATGAACTTTTTAAGTGAAGCTCAGGAGCCTGCAAAAGACCTAACTTACAGAGATCAAAACTTTGAAAATATTGTGAACCAAGCTTTGAAATTTTGCGACAATGTTCTTCTAGATTTTAGCTCCACATTGTAAAAATTTCAGCTTCTGAACCTTCGTAGAAAAAAAGTTATAGTGAAAATTCCACGATGACCTGTTTGGAGCAACGAAACCCTATAATCCAAAGCTTTGATACCAAATGTTGGGAAAACAACTGTTATCTCAAAATCAGACCCTGATAGGCTGCCGAGCAAGAAGACCTTGAGTAACTATTTCAAACCAGAATTTTAGTTGAGGCTTAGCCTCCTCAACCTGAGAGGGATCTCTCAATAGGTTTATGATTTTCAAATAAGGATTAGATGGCTAACTCTATGAGTAAAATGGATAAAATGGATAATTGGTTGTACTACTAATCAACAAACATCTATTCGGCTTATGGATTCAAGTGAATTTTCACAAAACATGAGTATAAGCTTTAATTGGAAGTCAGGGCATTTCAGGGTTTAGATGCATCAAAAGAAAAATAGGACAGAAAATAACACAGTTCATGAACATATGAAGGAAGTTAGAGCACCTTCAGTGAATTATAAGTAACATACATTCATGCCACTGCAAGTAATTTAAAGAGGAAAACTATGAGAATATCACACAACCATAACCCTTTCTGAATCCTGAGTGATGAAACCAATATCTCTGTATTAACATAAAAACACAGTTCACTGCTACAACAACAGTATGCTTGCTTATCAAAATTTCCAACCCTATGCAATTCGACTTCTTGTCTCTTATAGAGTCATCATTACATTTCTTAGATTCTCTCCAAACACTTGAGAGAATTTGAATTTGCTAGCTTGACACCTATCAACAGCTAAAACAAACTTTAATTACATCTGACAGTTAAACTATCTGTTCTAGAGTCCTAACACAACTAGGATTAAAACTCTTTATTATAACTTAACAACATTATCTAAGCATTAAATCTTCTATCTGAAAACTGCTCCTCATAAAATTCGACCTTGATGATGTCCATCTCCTTACTGTTGAACTGTAATGATTTGCTTCTTATCTGCCCTGAAAAATAGGAACATGCTCCCTACAAAATAGGTGTACTGCTTCATTTATGTTTCTTCACAACATCTGCTGACCAACTTGTGCTCAAAACATGTGGCAAAGTCATATTAAACTCTTGTGACTTCGTCCTCCCAGTTGTGCCCAAAACAAAACGTTGAAGAAGTGCCAAAAACTATTAACATTGCTACGCTAAGAAACTGTCTGCTATTTTCGTAGCGCATAACTTCACCTCTGAAAACTTCATTTTAAACCTTCAATTTTCTATGTTTTGCCATTGGATCTTCATTTGTGGTCTTTATACATCTTCCAGGAACATCAAAGTTTAATAAACATGCCCTTTTACCCTTTGGAAACTTTCAAAATCTATAAAACTGCATCCTACAGCAGTTTCGTAGCGCGCTACGAAACTACTATGCATGGCACCTACAGGAGTTTCGTAGCGCGCTACGAAACTGCTGTATCTTTTCTTTTCACATCTTGTTTCCAAAAATTGAGTTTCCCACCTTTAATACCATCCTTGAAGTTATATATAAGCTCTCAATAATCAACTTTGAACTGTTTTAAAAAAAGAAACCTTCCACAAAACTCCAAAAATGTGTTAGGAGATGTCACTTACTGTTTACACAGATTTTTGCTGTGGTTGATCTTCAGGCTTTGCTAGCTGTATTTGAAGGTATTTAACCTACCTTTTAATCCTTCTATTATTAGCCCTCAGTTTGGTGTTAACCATTCTTATGAACTTTTCTTCCTTGATTGCAGGGACAGTCCATATGAAGAATTTATCTCGACTGCTGATTGACTCACTGTTTGAAGCCTTTTCCAGCTCCCGCAGACCTTTCAACCTCTCAAATTTTGACCTTTCCACAGCATGCATTCTCACTTTCTTCCTCAATATATCAATCTCAATGTTTGCAAGTCTGAGTTTGTCTTTAACCTCCTCATAGCTACTCATTTCTCTCTGAGTATTAAATACTCTGTTTCTGTCTTCTTCAAGTATTTGAGATGATGTATTAATGGGTTCTTCAAAAAAACTTGCATCCTCACCTTATATTTGGTCTATCTCCATGTTTGGCTGCTGCATTTTCTTAGACTGCCTAGTTTGTGGTTTTCTAGGCTTAAAAACAAACTATGACACCTCATCCTCAAAGTATAATTTTTTGGATGTTTTCAATTTCTTTGATTTGCCACCTGTATCCAGCTTTATGAACTTTGCTTGAACCAGGGGAGACTCCTCAATGTCAATAGCTTGTAATATATCATTCAAGTCACCTCTTAATTGCGAATTTTCATTTGTGACCACAGCCTTACCCTTCTCCTTTGACGTTTGACTCCTAATCAACTTCTTCTAAGCTGTTTTACTAATTGACTGTTCCTAAATTGTCTTTTTGACCTCAGTTCTCTTCTTCTATGCAGATTGAGGAGTCCTTTGGATTTTTAATGATGTCTTTATCATAGGTTCCTTAACCTGTTTCCTGGGCTTAAGCTTGACAAACCTCCTTGATTTTGTTTCTGCAGGTTCAGTAGTCTTTGATGAAGATGTTTCTTTGAATTGAGGGCTAGCACCTGTTCCTTCAACCCCTATTCCACTCAAAAATAGAAATTCAGCCCATTCTCTTTTCACTTTCTGAAGCTCATGCAAAACTATTAACTTAACTAGACCATGATGAAATAAAGAGGTTTCACATGCCTGATTTTTAATCTGAACTTTATCTTCCATCTTGGCCAAACTTTGAAATAGAAAGAAAGGTAAGTCTAGAGAGAATATTCCCGTGAAATGCAATAAGAGTTTAAAGTGATAAGTGTACACCTTGTGATATCTCCCTTCACAGGTGAAGTATCTTTGGATATTGTAGAGCAGGTTGGAAAATGTATCCTTGACATAACTTCTTGGCACAACTTTATTCAAATCAGTATCCATAAACTCTAGTTTCAAAAAGATTTTGCAGGGTTTCATTTCAAACCTAAAATTCTTAAACCATCTTTCCTCCCCTCTTGGGATTTCTGTGACTGTTGATATAACTTCAGGAGAAATTGGTAAATTGAGAAAACCAACCTTTGTGTTTGACCCTATGAAGTTGGTAGCAAATTCTTTGGTGGCCTGATTATGCTCTCCTTGAAGCTTTTCACAGAACCTCCAGCACCCTACCTTCTTGAAGGCTTCTTCAACAGATTTATCCCTGGTGAGATTTTCTAAACCTTCAGGTTCTGTCCTCAGGCAGTGACCCGACTGGTGTTTTCTTTTTTATTCTGCCATCTTCTTCCTGGAAACCCTGTCTTCAGCAAAACTGTAATAAACCTCCTTGTTGGATAAACTGGCTCGCTTGAGAATTTGGTTCAGCCTCGCTTGATGGAAAAATTTGCCTCGCTTGATTTAAAACCTTGGTTCAGTCAGCAACTATTTTCAAACTTACTGGATTTGCAATTGAAACTGCTGACATAATCACCAATTGAATTCTGCCTCGCCTGATTGAAAACTTTGCCTCGCTTGAAAACTTAATGAGAGCTCTGGTATCTTATCATGAGCTTCTCTTTCAACAATAGATATGCACACAGTGCTTTCTTTGCATGAAATAAAAACAATAATAACCAATTCCCTTTTCAAATTTGCAAAGGACCAATGACAAATGACCGCTAATGAATATCATAATGATTTCATAACTACTTTGGATGGTTGCATGTGTGAAGGAGGATTCGTGGACGAACACGATGATTGTGGATTGACACTATAATCATGAAAATTTAACCCCAAGTTGATGGATGTGACAGCTAAACCGAAAATTCCGAAACCCCAATTTCGTAACGCTGGTAGTGTTATTTTGGGATTTTGCGCTACGAAAAGACCAGCGTTTTCATAGTGCAGAAGCAGTTTTTTACACTGAGCACGCTACGAAAACGTGGTTTCATGGCTTATTCGAAATTTTTTTGAAAAAGACTTAAAATATGGGTTCCAAAACATGGCATGAGACTACTAAAGTGTAAAACAAAGTTTATGAACTCTATTTGGTGATGAAATGAGACTCTAAAACTATGACTTAGACCCTATAAAACATAAAAATGACTCAAACCCTATCTAATACCATGAATTAAGAACAAGTATGAAATGACTGAATTTAGAGGATTTTAATAGTGATAACACCAGCTCCAAAAATAGAAGAAAAGAGATATCAACACCTTAGAAATATGCAACTTCAAGGGGGAAACCTCTAATACATTACATGAATGAACAATTCTTCGATGATACAAATTACAAAACCTCCTTTCTATATATAGGAGTCCATGGGGCCACAATGTAATCCTAGTGGGGCCAAAATGTAATCCTAGCCGACCTAATAATAATAATTTAAGGGCACAATAATAACAATATGGGGGTTACAGGGGTACAATAATAATAATAAGGGGGTTACAATAACAAAAATAAGGGACTATAATAGTAATATAGGGACCTAACAATAATCAAGCTCCACACCCAACAAATTATACGAGAAAATAGATTTTTACCAAAGTTTAAATCATATTGAACAAAGAGTATGAGTATAAGTCAACAAGGAAAATGATTTATTATAAAAACTAAGATATTGAATGAAAGAAAATATAACGATTACAAGGCCCAACATCACCCCCGAAATGACCTGATTGCATGTCCTCATACAATTAATCTCTAGATCGAGAAAACAAATAATTAACATGTAGGGAAGTCAAGGATTAAGCTTCGTAAGTTTCTTCTCCTCAGAATTTCGACTTCGAATTATAAATTTAGGATTTTCCTTACTAACTATGGTTTCAGGGTTCTTGCTAGCAGTTCCAATTTCAGGATTTTCACCACCTGTAGCAACTTCAGGGTTTTTTGGAGCATTGTCCAGAATAACTTCCTCATCATTATTAGGTTCATTCACAAGTTCTTCATCTACCCAAATGAAATTTTCCCAAGTCTGTTGGGTTTGTTGTAAGCTCCTTATAAGTAACAATTTGATCAATCCATGACCGCTTACGAATACAAAGGGTTCTTTAGCTTTTCTAACTCTAGGCGTTGTTTCATGCAACATAGATTTCAGGAAAAAGGGAATGTTCAAAGATACCTTCTGTCACAAATACGCCAACAACTTAAGGTGGTGACCTATAATCACGTCGTATCTTCCATCACATGCGATATATATTTGGACTATTTCTTCCAACTCCTTCTAAGGTTCTGAAAACAATTTGGGATTATACCCCTTCCCTTTTCTTACCAATTCCTCTCCATCATCAGGGAACAATAGAGATGCATTTTAGAGCGAAGTATGTGGCTCATACCATCTTTCTGTTGCTAATTCTAGCCATGTAGCTTCAACTATAACCTCTTCATCTACTTGAACCGATAAATTCTTTACCATCGCCATTTCATTGTTTAGGTTTTGCATGAATTCTAATGCAACTTCTCTATCAAAACCATGATTTTTTTAAAAATACTACACCTATTCCACCTAGTTTAGAATGCTGCGTGCTATATCTGTGACTCACAGATGGCTCAAATCATATCTAATCAAGTGACCCCCCATGCTTGTGTCTACAGCTTACTTCTACTACTCAAATTGGTTACAAAATTTTGTGAATTACTGAAGTTGGTTGTGTTAACTTTCCAATTTTCCTAATTGTAAATGCAATAAAAACTCGTGAATAATGGCACAACATGCGGATGTAACAAGAGGATTTGATAACATGATGAAATAGTACCATCAGCCACCAAATAATTTTAATGGCCATCCTCGACCAATGATTACATTAATTTCAATATAGAGGAGAGGTCAATAATGCAGTCATTTTAAATTTCAAGAATAAAAAATCGTACCTCCATATGACTTACCACATGATTTATTGATTTATCCACCGCTGAAAACTCAATTATAAATAAAGAGATCACTTCCAAAATATGCAAGATTTTTTATAATGATTAATCACCTTGAAACCTATTAATAAAATAATGGCATGATAATGATTGAAGAGCATAGATAAATGCAAAAATCAAAAGAATGATATTCAAATGATACATTCGATTAATGTTAGTAGAATAAATATTCCATTTTTGTAGAAACATTATAATAAATTGAACAATATAAGTAAAATGTGAGAACTAATAGGGGTCCCACATCCCATAACATAGTAATATATTTAAAGTATAACATCAAGGCATTAGTATTTATATGAAATTTTGAATCATTCCCTGAAAGCCTAAGTATGGGGTTCATTGCCCTTAGCCTTGACTTATTGAAGTAATGCTGATTGAATATGGAAAAATATTTCTTAGGGTGAATAATATAGTGCTAAACTTTTGTATCTTCTTTAACCTGACATAGCCCGTTGCTAGCAGACCTACTTAGTATCCCAGTGTGTTTACTTGGTACCATACAAGCATGGCCCTGCTGCCAGCAAGCCTATTCATTACCTCGCCGGGATTACTTGTATTTCCAATTTCCTATTAAATATTTAATATATATGATAATTTTAAATGGTGGAAAGTGGATGGTACATAATTTTATTATTTAAGCACATTATTTTAGTTCCTGGGTTAAGTTTTTGAACATATCTCCCATCATAGTCCCTCTGTCATGTCTATTTTAATGTGAAATAAGATGGAGCGTTTCAAGGAATAACATAAATCTTCAATATAGTCATTAACACATTTATTTTCATTTTTACTGTTTAATATATATTCTTATCGAAATGGGCCTTCATAAAAAGTTATGCTACATATGCTTTAATCATGATTAATACAATTTTGCCCAAAAAGGTAAGTTGAAAAAGATAACTAACAAGAATGGAATAATCATCATTTGTAGAATTAGAAAGAAACAATAACATAGTATCTCCCCCCATCTAATTATAAAAATGGCAAAGCAAATTATGGGAGGAAAAATGGTAAGGTCTTCAATCAATCATAACAATTTTAAATAGGGTTTAGGAGATTATTTTACAAAAAATATTGCAAATATATAATAGTAATACTCTTGTTAAAATTTGAGTAAGGGAAAAATGGTTGTAATACTGGTAACAACAATAGTAATATGGGGTAACAACAATTGCAACATTAAGAAACAACAACTATGACTTAGGAAACACCGGTTATGACTTAGGTAACAAAGGTTGCAACCTAAGACAAAACTAGAAAAAAAACAAATACAATCAAAAGAGGTAAACAACCAAACAATTAAAAAAGCAATAAAAAATAGAAAAATTCTATATTTTTTAATACTGAAATGGAAATAAATTTTCCTAGTTGTAGGTGTGGGGGTATTCCCCTGTCCACCTATGATTTGAAAATCTGCATCATCTGTAACTTTGTGAAGAAAATACCTTTTGTGACAGGTTGATGGTATAAGCGTAATCGACGACCATTTGAAAGAAAAGAAACACCAGAGTCATCGATAGTGGTGAGGCATAGAGTTCCAATATCGTATACTTCACTGACCTCATAAGGGTCTAACCACCTAGTTTGAAGCTTCCCCATTGTTGAGTGCCAGTTTTGCACACTTTTCTTACACTTGTTTCCCTATTTTTCCTCATAACTATAACCAATGGGACTATATTTGCCTATTTTTCCTACCTTTCTATTCTAACTTGTGCTGTTTCACCTTATTTTCATTACTCTGCCATTTCATCAATTATTATGATATATCATGCCTTTTTATGACTAATTAAGGATGACTGTTTGGAGAAGATCTATGGTTTTTGTGTTGTCTTTCCAGATGTCATTTATAGCACCAAAGATCCCGAGCACGTGGTCCACAGGAGCACTTAAGAGGGTGCTGTTATAGCGAAGCGATGCTGTTACACCTTGCTGTTACAGACCCGTCAGCAAACTGCTGTTACACTCTGCTGTTACAGACCCACTGGCGAACTGCTGATAGAGTTGTACCGCTGACTGGATATTGTCAACACCTATTGCTGACCTGTCCTTTAGCTGTTACTATATATCTGTGGTTTTATTACGATAGCTATAGAAGTTGTTTAGCATTTTATTTGTGGATAACAGCCTAAGGGTAGTTTTGATTGTAATCTATAATTTTCTATGCAGAACTTTATTAAGAAGTGGTTATAACTATACGTATTCTATTTCGATTAGCATGAGAATCATAATATTCTCATGACTGATCTATCCCTTGATTTCTGAGATGTAACCACTATATAGTTTTCAGCCCTAGAGGTCGAAAGGTAAGCGGAGAACAACATTATTTTGGCTCTGTAATTGTGCTCAGATTAATACAGATTATCCTGTTATTGCTGTCACATGCATTATTCAATTTAGTTTCTATTAAGTTCTTTCTCTACCTGCGCCCTGCTAGGGAGGAAGGGCCCTCCTTCTTAGCAGGGATTGCGGTGATTAAATTAGTTGTGTGTATGTATTGTTATTTCAGTTTATGTATCAGTAGAGGTGTTGTTGCTGCTGTTCAGCTGTGAATATATCCGCTTCAATTTCAATACCTTGTATGCTGTTACACATATGATATTAGAGACACTAGCTGGAGACTTATTGTGTGGTGCGCTAGAAAAGATTAATTGAAGTGTGATTCCAGTCTTGTGGATCCTTTTATTTCTGCATGAGTGATTTACTTCAACAACGATTTATTTTCTTTGGAATTGCTTCTGGATGGGTGTATCGGCAGAGACAGTGCAAATGTCATTAGAATAAAAATATGTCCCTGTATTGATAATTAATGTGTACTGTTTAGTCATTTAATAGTGATTACTACAACCCAACACCCGTGAAGTCTTGGAACCTAAAATCATACAATAATTCCTAATCGCCTTTTTGAAAATATTTTCTTTTAATGAGACAATCATGCCATTTGGCCCTTTGCTGCTGAACTATAGATGTCTGTTGGAAAGAAATAGGTCACATTTCATCCAATTCATTGAGTTGTTGTAGGCGTTGTTTTTGTGATTCTAAAATATCCAGGCTGACTTCTCGGGAAATATTAAGAGTGTTGATTTCAAATTCAATTGAAAAGATTGGTTTTTAACCATAAACAAACTGGTAAGGTGAGAAGTCAGTGGTGTTACTCCAAGTTGTACGATAAGCCCATAAGGCTTCAGGGAGTTTAGAAGCCCAGTCTCGGCAGTTTGTGGCCACTATATTAGTCAAAATAGTTTCCAAAGCTTTACTCATACTCTCAACCTGGCCATTTTCTTGTGGATGGTATGGTGAGGTGACTCTGTGTTTAATGTGGTATTTTGGTAGAGTTGCAGAAATATTATTAGATTTAAACTGTGGTCCCCCATCGATGACAAGTTCTCTAGGTAGGCCATATTGAACAAAGAGCTCAAATAATAAATTTGTAACTACTTCTACTGTGGCTCTTGAAACAACTATCACATCTACCCACTTTGTCATGTAATGAATACAAACCAAAATATATAATTTCTGTTTGAAGGAGGATTAATAGGGCCCACAAAATCCATAGCCCACCTTTCAAATGGTTCTAACACAAGTTGCGTTTGAACATACATTTCATCGTATTGGATGGGATGCCTCATTATTTTGCATCTATCACAACTCTCAACATATTTATTGGCATCCTTGAATATTATGGGTTAAAATTAGCCCATTTGTTGTACTTTATGTATGGTTCTATGATCGACAAAATGGCCCCCACAAGGCTCATCGTGGAAATATTTAAGGATATCATAAACCTAGTCTTCTCTTATACACATGCATATTTGAAGGTATGTTCTTGTGTGAAAATATAACCATATATCTAGAAAAAATGAGAATTGCATTGGGTAATATGTTTCTTCTCATGAGGTGACATATGCGAAGGCCACTTTCCTGTTGTAAGATAATTCACAACATATGCATATCATGACATTTTAACATATACTGCGAATAAATGTTCGTCTAGAAACTGGTCTTATACAAGAGAGGAATCATTTGCAGGCAGGATCCTAGATAAGAAGTCTACAACGAGATTCTCTTTACCTGGCCTATATTTGTTAATAATATTGAATTCTTGAAACATGATCAACCAATGAGTTATTGTACCATTAATAACTAGTTTATTAGATATATACCTAATAACGAAATGGTTGGTATATAAAAAGACAGGATAAATTGTAATATAGTGACAAAATTTATTAACAACATAGACAAAAACCAAAAAATATTTTTCCGTCAGTGTATAATTTAGCTCCGTATGTGTCAAAATTGTGTTGATATAATAAATTTCATAAGTCTTCTTGTCTTTTTCTTGGCCCAATACTACTCCTATTGCCATATCATATGCATCAGAGGATATATGGAACAACATTTTCTAATTTGGACCTCGTAGCATAGGTGTTGTTGACAATAGTTTTTTCAATTATGAAAAAACATGATCGCATTTATCAGTCCAATCAAATTCCACATGCCCCATTAATATATATAAAGGTGTTGCAATCTTTGAAAAATGAACTAGAAATTAACGATAGTAATTGAGATAACCAATAAATCTACGTACCTCTTTTGGTTTCCATGGAACAAGGAGTCGAAGAGTTACCTTGATTTTCACTGGATCTACTTGGATGCCTGCAACATAGATAAAGTGTCCCAATACCATGCCTTATGTCATTAACATATGTCACTTTTAGTGACTAAGGCACAACCTGGGTAATATACATCTAAGGAGGAATCCTTCCAGGTTATTAAGGGATTTTTCAAATATATCACCATAAGGTGTAAATTCGTCCATATAAAGCTCAAATCCATCATTAATCAGTTAAGAAAATATCCTCAGAACCACTCTTTGAAAAGTTGTAGGTGCTTTGTAGAGGTCAAATGGGAGAAATCGATATGCAAATTCTCCCCATGGAAAAGTAAATGTGGTTTTATCTTGGTCTTCTATGGAAATCTGAATTTGGTTATATCCATTGAACCCATCTAGGAAAGAAAAATATTACTTTCTGACAAGAGTGTAGAGAACTTGATCAATATTGGAAGAGGGAAGTGGTATTTTTGTGTGGCTTTGTTTAAGCCCCTATATTCTATGCAAATGCGCCACTTTCCATTTTTTTAGGGATGAAGACTAATGGTGAGACCCACTGACTATCAAATCTGGGATATATAAATTTAGCATCGAGCAATTTCTGAAGTTCTTGTTTAACTACATACCTAAGGTGTGGGTTTAATCTCCTTTGAGGTTGACCGATAAAATGAGCATACTTCTCTATATAGATGTGATGTATGCAGAGTTCGAGATCGATGCCCTTCAAGTTTGTGTAATCCTAGGTGAAATATTGTTGATTCTTTTGAAGGAAGTGTATCAGCCATTCACGTTGTGAGTCATTTGGGTTATCATTAATGTTTAATGTTTTACCAGGCTCGATTTTAATGGGAACACTATTATGAACTACTGTTGTGGGAATATGATCACTTGTGGACTCCTCCATAGGGTTACTTTGAGCTTCATTATCCATCACAACTTCTAACGTTAGACAAGTTGGATATTATACAACAGATGGTTAACTAATAAAGCTACTAATGTTATAATCCTTAATCTGTCATTTAAAGTCAAGAAATTTTTCAATAGTGAGGACAAGATGCAATTTTGCTTCTTCATAATTGAGAGAAAACCATGTTGGATTACCAAAATCTACACTGGGTTTAGAAGGTGGATAAAGGGTAAGGCTTTTGATGGCTATTCCTTTAATGATTTTCATGTTCCCAGTTCGACATCCGATATATGCATCGACAGTGGGAAGCCAAGGCATGCCTAATATAAGAGGATGTCCTTCTAGTTTGTATTTAAGATTGAGAACCGAGAAATCGATAGGTTTTCCCAAGAGTCCACTGAAATAAATATGTCTTCAAGAATTACTTCTGGTTTAGTTATAGATGTATCAACTAATTTCAACATAGTAGGTGTTGGTCTCATCTCATCCATCCGAACGAGAATATACGATTTTGATGTTTTGATATCGATAGAAGATCCCAAGTCCACCAAAGTATTTGGGAAACTAATGCCTCTCATCTGAACAATGACTACAAGATTTCCGGGGTCATCATATTTCATAGGATTTTTCTTTCCTAAGATTAGATTAGATAATTTCCCGATCGAATGAATAGTGGGAGGGTCTTTAGGATTTCTTCCAGGTTTATTAACACATAATTCTTTAATGGCTATTGCATATATGGGCATGTATTTGAGAGCCTACAAAATATGAATCTTAACACAAATATTTTACAATTCTCCTATTAGATCAAATTAAGGATATATCAGTTGCTTAACTATAACCAATTTTATTTTTATGTATTTTTATTATTATTATTTTTTTATTTCAGAAATGGAGGAGAAACAACTGTAACTATAGTTTCTCTTTGATTTTTGGTAGGTTCAGGAGATGATCCTAATCCACCATAAGTTGCACCTGCTGAAGATTTTTTAGATTGGTTATGCTCTTTATTATGTTCTTCACTTTATGATTGCTCAGAATTTATTAAAGGATTTTATATAGGAATTTTCTGCCCCGATCTCAATTGGATTTAATTACATTCTAAAGAGGGAGGAAAAGAGTCAAAATTATTTGATATTTCTAGAAGTTGAACGAGTCTATTATTTGGGTTGGGATTTGGTTGTGCGAGAAATTGTAGGCTTAGTGGTGGTGAAGTGTTCAAAGGAAACTGAAGCTCTAGTTGTAATGATGGTAGCTGTGACTAAGGTATCGTTCTTAGTGGTTAATTAACAATACCACAAGGGAATTGCCAATTTTGAGGCCATACTGGCCCCTGAGCCTCTTGATTCGACCGTTGGCAAGGGTATTGCGTGTTTTATGGACTTTTCCAGGGTGGCCCAAAGTATTGTTGGTTTTTCAATGCATATCTTGGGTATGGTTTATTTGGACAAGATGGTGTTGGTTATTGCGGATTTTCGAAGATGTGGTTGGACATTGCTGACTCTGCCAGGTGGGTCTAGGATAATGTTGTTGATTTTATTGATTAGAAAAAAACATAGAAGAATCTTGGGACATACCTGGAGGGAAAAATTTTCATTGTCACCATTGGGACACAATATATCTTGGTTCAAGTTCCTCCCCAGCTTCCTTAAAAATAGATGTTAATCCTGGGAGGGATGGACAATGATTAGTTGAATGGTATTTTTCAAAAATGGCGTAGACATCAACCACATCCAATGTACATTCCTTGCGGCAATGTTTTTGGCAACAACGAGGACAAAAAAATCACCAATGCTTTTTCTTCCTCTGCCTGTTTTCATTTCACCTATAAAAGATCAAGTTGTGTGGTCAGGGTACTCAAAATATCAGTTTTAAATTTTCTAACAAATTACTAATTTTCGCTCGAGTGACTCCTCCGCTTGTAGTCTTGCCAGCTTTGCTTAGAGGGTCTCGTCTTCCATGCTTAGTCCTTACACTTCCATGGGATAACCTGATACACGATTTAACAATATCATCATTTTTTTCCTTAGAAATAAGCCCCTGCCCCATTAAATTGAGTGTTTATATCCATTCATCTTTTATTCCTCTAATAATGGGAGTTTTTAATACTTATTTAGGAAGAGTAGTGTATGGTGACCTTTCAAATTATAGTGAAACCTTTCTATATATTCCTCTAAAGTAGCATCCTCTTTGTAAATGATCTTGAATATTTCTTCTTTTAAATCTCTGGATCAACAATAATCCTGGTACTTAAAAAAATCTTCCTTCATCACATCCTAAGAATTAATGGTACCTCCTCATAATCCCATAAACTATCGTAATGATGCACCCTTCAAGGTAGAGGGGAACTATTTTAGCTTTTAAGGATCGATGGTATAGTCATATCCACGACATAAAATGTGAAACTCAAACAAAAATGCATCTGGGTCTTTTGAGGCCAATCCATGAAAGTTGGGAAGACATTGGAGTGGTATGGATTTCATGGGTGCATTTGCTTGTGGATCAACAATAGGAAATTTTATTGTGGAAGTCGAGGTGGATGATGTGCTCAATTGTCTTGCCATTTGGTCAAAGATCTACCAATATCCCTTAAGGATTCCAAAATTAGGAGGTACTAACTGAAAAGACCAGTTTGATGTTGAGATTTTGGACCTCTTCTAGGTCTTACGACACTGCCTAAGTGAGGTACCACAATTTCTCCCCTCAATATCGATGTTATAGGAGGCTCTTGTTTAGGAGGTTGTAAGTTTAAATTACTTATTTCACCTCCTCCTTCTTTCACATTACAAGATTACCCCTCACTTTTGTCAGGAATATCGAGGTGTTCAATTGATAATGATTAAAAACTTTCTTCATATCCCAAAATTTTATCGTGAATCTCAACTTCCATTGTAGTAGAGGATTTTTCTACATGAGTGGTAACAATACAAAATAATTTTAAGGATACTGGTCAAGGTCCTACTAAATCTTGAGACTTTTATTTTTGAATGATATCATCTATGAAGTTTGATCGTCCAAAGCTAATGTAGCCCTCGGTATTGTTTCTTGCATAAGTAATTTTTGGATTTAATTATTTTTTATTCCTACCTCTATTTCCTTTCCTAGTCATGCATACTATATGACCTAAAATTATTAACTGAGGGCAGACACCACCACAAGTTTAATCGAGGTGTGTGCACAATTTCTTACCTTCTATCTTTAATATCTGACCCTCAGAGAGTTATGTATGCATCTACAACCAATCATTAGTATGATAACACTCTTTTTAAAACCTCCCTAACAATGACGGTAAAATTTCAAGACTTTTTATTGCTTAAAAAAGCAACCAAGTACTAAAAAATAATACATCAACTTAGGGATCTGTCTCTCTATCTCAAGGCAGTCGACAAAGTCTATGCAAGAAGCTTCCTAGAGATAATTCTAGTGCTATATGAGTTAATATGAAACCTAAATCTTTCTTATGTAGGTTGATTGATCCTAATTATCAACAAGGTAAACCTTTTTATATCTAAGGAAATCAAACCTCGCTACAGAAAGGAAATTTAGATGCACAATGAATTGTTGAATAAATGTTTTAGCTAAGAAAAATCATAAGTATCCTCAATTATAAACTTATTAGTTACCTAACCATTCATAAAAGAATATAATAAGCTATCTAGTTTAACAACAATGCTTCAGGAAACAACAACAAATAAACAACAACACAAAATTAAAGAAACAACAATAATAAATCAAAGGAACAACTATTATCTACTGAGGAAACAACAAAACGAGATAATTCAATGAATTCCATTGCTATCGAAAACATAAAGGAAACTCTTCAATAACCATCTATGAATTGAATCGAAATAGAACAATTCAAAAATAAGAGACATCATAAAGCTAATCTATTTCACTTTACACAAATAAGACAATTCTTTGTCTAGGAAGTGGGCCCAAACTGTGTGGAGTCAGGCTGCCTCTAAAATAAATTTAGATTAAGAGAGAGTTGATAATATTGAAATCAAGTAAAACATATTTGCATTACGATCCTTCAGAAAGATAATTACAATAAAAAGCTTTGTCCTTAATTCTGTATTTTACAAAAGTACAACCAAACACTACAGGTAAATTCCCCTATTTTTATATTACAAAAATGAGAGTTACAACAGAAGATTTACATAATAAGAAACGTTCATGAGAATCAAATATTCTCAGAATGTTCTTTTTAAATTAAGCTGACTTTCCTATCTTCAACGAAGAAACACAAAATTCTGCCTCATAACCAATTATTCAATTAGGAACAACTTCTCTTGAATTATCCACAAATCAATTCAACGTGATCATTCTTCATAAATCTTCACAATCCATGTTTTCAACAAGATCTCATCCAATGAATTCTTAGCTCAATTATAAAGAAACATCTTTGATTTATCTCATTAAAACATAATTATACGAGCGATTACATTTTTACTAAATTTTAAATCATATTGTGCAAAGAATATGAGTATAAGTCAACAAGAACAAGGATTTATTATAAAAACTAAGGAATTGGATGAAAGAAAATATGACAATTACAAGGCCCAACAATTGGATTTTGGAAATTTCTAGAGTTTTTTCACAAATTGAATTGGATAATAATTGGAGGTTCTTGCATAAGTATATACCAAAGACTTGAAAAAATAGAGCTTCAACATTAGGTGAGGGTTGAAAAGCTAGAGCTTTAACATTAGGAGGGGATTGTTCACCCCCCAAGAGTGCATCCATTTCAATTAGAAGACAATAACATATCTCTCTAAGGTTTCACAAAGAGATAACTGTTGAGCTCCAAAGATGTTCTTTCTTCCACCACATTCCACTCCATTTCCTTTGTCCATTATTAATCAAAGGCTCAAATGATCAATAGAATTAGTCTCAAATGATCAATATAATTAGTTAAAATTGCTTTAAGAATGAATATCATGACTAAATTGCTATGTTTTTATGATTTTTTCATTGTAGTAATTTTTGAACTAGATCTAGCTGCAGAATGCAGACATTCTGTAGCTAGTAGCCGATTCTGCAGCTGTCTTCATGACGCAGGTTCCAGGTGTCATCTTGGAGAAAAAAACATATGGGTGTATTCCACATCATGCCCTCATCATTTGTTGCTCTCCACGAAGTTTGAACAGAATTCTGTAGGTGGTTAAGCACGTGGGAACTCAAACTAGGAGATAGACTCCTAATAGGACAAGGACAATCCAGATGTCCTTAATCATGTTACGAGACCACCATTAGAGTCCTAGTTCGATTTTAATTTGGAAAGACAATTATCCCTAGGTTATCTCAAGACAGTTATGTAATTTTGATTATAAATATGGCTCGGGAAACCGAGGGACAAGGTTAGATTTTGTGTTTTACTGCTAGATTTTAGAAGTACGAAAACACTCTGTTTTGAAGAAATTTCTCTTTTAATGCAAGAAGTATCAATTCCTTGAAAGCGTTGAGTCAACCTTGAAGTAGATTTCGTGATACTCCAGTGGTAGAGGGCCCCTGCCTCCTGAGCAGCCTTGTTTATACAGTTTAGATAAGTATTTTAGTCTCGTTTTCATTTCTAGCTTAGGCAAGTTTTTGAAGTTTATGTTCATATTTGTTTACATTAATTATCACAGCTAGACTTACTCTTATAAACTCTTCCAAAATATCATTACGATGAATAAGGCATAGTTGTGGTATTGTAGGTTTTAGTTGCATTTCCTTTCGTTAATTATCACAGTTAGACTTACTCTAATAAACTCTTCCAAAATATCATCATGATGAATAAGGCATAGTTTTGGTATTGTAGGTTTTAGTTTCTTGTTTACACTAAGTGTCACAGCTGGTCTTACTCTTACAAACTCTTCCAAAATATCATTAACAACGAATAAGAAACAACTGTGGTGTCTTAGATTCTAGTTTTCTTTGCTTTCAGTCTTATGTTTATGTTCAATTGCATTGAATAATACAACCATACTTGTTTTACAAACTCTTCCAAAATATCATTCATATTGAACGAGATGGGCTATAGAATTCCATAGACTAGTTGCATGTTAATTTAGTTACAGCACTCCGGAGCTAGAATGCATTTAGTTCAGCTCTGTCACTACATTTCAAGTTTGATAATGGCATTTTAATTTAACACTGTTCACTGTACTTCAAGTAGACTAGGAGCACTCTAGTTTAGTCTTAGCTCACTGTATTAGCACTCCAGTTTAGTGGTTATCCATTGCATTATTAAATTGTATTAGTTGTTAACTTTAAATACCACGGTCTTCATTATTTACAAAACTTCTTTTGTTACAACCTCATATTAATACATAATCATTTGGACAGAATCTAGTATCATTCTAAGACTTGGAGTATTTTGCAACCTTTTTACCATTTCACAAATAAGCCTTTTCTCAAAGACTATTTTAAAAAGAAATCTATAACTTTTGAGTGAGGCCTAGTGGTGCTAGATTGAGTTGCAGAACAGAATTAGAAACTAGTTTAGAGTAGAAATATTATTATGCTACAAATTTTCTTTTCCAAATATGTTCCAATAAACCTTTAACCATGGATGAGATGTTGCAACATTGTAAGTTGATTGTTTGATTGTTTAGTTAGGAGAACTTCATTTATACTTAACTTGTCCATTTCTCAAGCTCTTCCAACACATATTTAATGAATGAATTGGATAAGTTCAAGTTCATGTTGTGATTTATTCCCTTGCAATGAAGTCATTATCAAGCTTTGCATTTGTTGTTTTCCATCCATAGTTTAGGCTTTGTTCTGTTTTAACACAATCAATAGCTTCTTTTCACCAGCACTTAGTTCTTTCCCTTTTCAACATAAAACCATAAAACCAAAAACATCATAAAACACTAAACACAACGTAGTGAGAAACAAATACCTAGGCACATATAGGGCACCACACTTCAGCACTTTACTAGCCCTAGTTGACAATTAATGAACTCAATTTAGGAACACTAGGTTGAGCACAAACATTTTGGCGCCATTTCCGGGGAAGTGTAACTAGGTAGCCTTGTTTCTTAACTTCCAAAAAAAATTATATGCGTAGAGAGAGAGACTCAAGGGGTAGATTCATAAGAAGCAGAAGCAGAAGCTTGATTCCTGGAACACCACTTGTTTCACCTAGACCAAGAGCCAGCACACCTCCAACTCAAACCCACATTCCATCCCTTACTGATCCTAGACTCCCATAGGACTTAAGATCAGATATTCCATTAGAAAGACCTTCCACTTCATCCACTGAACCTATCTTAGAAGAAGATTCAAAGACTCCTGCTAGAGATACAAACTTTTCCACTTCCACAGAAGAATCAACTATGGCAGAAGAAGGGGGAGGAGGAGTCTTTAATGGAGAACACACATTATTTGGAGGGGGTAGATGTAGAGGTAGAGGAGAAGGAGGTAGAGGTGTAGAAGGAGAAGGAGGTAGAGGAAGAGGTAGAAGTGAAATGGGAAGCTCTTTTGGGTTTCCTATAGTAGATGAAGAAACCAATATGACTATGAAAAATATTTCACCCTCTGTCCTTCCAAACTTCTATGGACTTAAAACTGAAGATCCTGAAACCTTCCTATTTGAATTTTAAGTCCTGTGTAGAACTTATGACTACTTACAAGATGATCAAAAACTTAAACTATTTCCTTCAACATTGAAAGGAGCAGCATTGAAGTGGTTTATGGGTTTGATCAACAGTTCTATTAGGACATGGGAAGACATGAAACAAGCATTTCTAGAGAGGTATTTGGATTATTGTATGCCAATCAATCATAAGGAGGAAGTGTTTAAGATGTTACAAAAAGAAGATGAACACCTGGAATATTTGTTGGAGAGATTTCATTACAACATCAAAAGAGAAAAAATGGAAAACTTAGATCAAGACACCTTAAAAGCTCTCTTGTTGAAAACAATTAGGGATGAATGGTTGGATATCCTTAACATGATGGGAAAAGGGGATATATCTCACCTCACATTACCTGAAATATCTGAGTTATGTATTAACCTTTCAAGAGGGAAATCCAAAACTGTAAAAGGACCAAGAGACCCTGCTCTTGCAAGGGCAAGTAAGTCTGCTTCTGCGACAGTAAGTAGGGCAGAGATAGGGCATATGCTTGATGAATTCAAATCTAACATCTTAGGGAGTCTTAGTGAGCAAATAGACGCCCTTAAGCTACAAAACAAGCAAAAAGCTGAATCTGATGCCTTAGCAATCTTTTGTCCCAAATGTAGAAAGAAGCATGCCCTGAGAGAATGTCCTTTGGATGCAAAAGTTGTAGAGACCTGTGTCATTTGTTCAGAAAAACATGAGACCAAGAGTTTTCCTTTACTTCTTGGTCTTAAAGCTGTCTTTCAAGAATATACTCCTACAAGTTCCACAGAATCTCTCAATTTTGTCTCTAGAAGGCCTTGGCAAGGACCTCAAACACAAGGATTCCATGATCAAATGTATAACCAACCTCCACCAAATTGGAATTCTTGGCAGCAACCTTGGCCCCAATTTCAAAATCAATCTCAAGCTTGGGCACAAGGTTCACAAAATCCCTATGGAAGATACTCTCAGTACTATCATTATCCACCATCTTATCCACCATACCCACATTTTCCTCCTCAAAAAAATCCTCAACAGAATCCTCAACCAAATCCTCAAAATCTACAACATCAAAATCAACCACTTCCATTACCATTTCCTCAAAAAACAAACCAGTTTCCTGCTCAACCCATACCAAAACCCAACAATAAAAATCATCAGAATACATACATGATAGAAGGCCAACAGTTTCCAACTTATTTAATTACTCCTCTAGACCTTAGTGATGTTCAACTTAGGTCTGGAAGAATACTTGAAAAGAGGAAACCTTCTGCGATCATACAAGAACAAGACAACTCTGAGGAAGGTTCTCTACAGGTGAATAAAAGTCTTGAAGAAGACACATCTTTTCAGGACCCAAACATTGAAAAATCAAAACAAAAAGAACCAATAACTTCAACTCCTATATTAGAGCAGCCATCAACATCCACTCCTACACCTCCCTTTCCAGAAAGATTACAAATTGATAGAGGTGTAGAAAAACAAATTATGGTGCCTAATTATGATTTCCTAGATGAGCTGAGAAATGTTTGCATTAAGATTCCATTACTACAATCCATCAAGGAAATTCCAATTTTAGCAAAGACAATAAAGGAGTTGAGCATGAAGAAAACAAGAAAAAGAATAAGAGAGACAAAGAAAATTCAACTGGCAGGAAAAATAGCAGACATTATGATGGGTAAGATTGTCATTCCAAAGTATCTAGACCCAGGAAATCCAGTTGTTAAAATTCACATCAATGGAATTGAGATCCAAAACACACTCATTGATTTAGGAGCAGCAATCAATATCATGAGTAGACAAATCATGGATAAACTAAAACTTCCTAATCTTCTCTTTACACCCACATTATTACAATTAGCAGACATGTCTGTGATCAAACCTGATGGGGTAATAAAAGATATTCCAGTGTCCCTAGATTCTTGGGAGTACCCTGTGGATTTCATGGTCCTAACTCCTAAGAATAATCTAGGAGGACATCCTATTATATTAGGAAGACCTTGGTTAGCTACAACTGATGCTTTCATTAGTTGTAGATCCGGTGATATTTATATCTCTGATGGTAGTTCAACTAAGAAATTCACTTTGTATCCTTCATCAAGGATAATTACAGATTTAGATGATACTCAATGGATAGAGGATGAAGAAGACTTACAACCTCTCTTCACAATTTCAGAAATTAGTGAAGATAGTCAAATTCTGAATACTTTAGAAAAATTTGAATCCTCTTTGGGATACAAACATGAACCATTTCAAGAAGAATCTAGCATTGAGTTTTTATCATCAAGATAGATGTCTCTTCATTCTATGGATAAATTTGGCAGCTCTACAAGTGAGATATTTCTAGGAAAAACTTTAAACATAAACAAGAACCTAGAAAAATCTCAACAAGAAGAGCTAGTCAAGATCTTACAGAGACATTCTTCTGCATATGCATGGGAGTACACTGATATGAAATGGATAAGCCCCAAGACTTGCACTCATCACATCTACATAGAGGAAAATTGTAAACCAATCAGACAACCTCAAAGACGGATGAATCCAAATCTTAGAGAGATTGTTAAAGAAGAATTGCAGAAATTGTTGAATGTCAACTTTATCTATCCTATTTCAGATAGTCAGTGGGTTTCTCCTTTGGTAATTGTGCCAAAGAAAAATGGTAAATGGAGGGTATGCATTGACTACCGAGAATTAAACAAAGCTACTCTTAAAGATCATTTTCCCCTACCTTTCATAGATCAGGTGTTAGATACCTTAGCTGGCAAAAAGAACTTCTCATTTCTAGATGGGTTTAGTGGTTATAATCAAATTCAAGTAGCACTTGAGGATCAAGACAAAACCACATTTACCTGTCCTTGGGGTACCTATGCTTACCGAGTGTTGCCATTTGGATTATGCAATTCACCTGCAACATTTCAAAGGGCAGTACTAGGAAATTTTTTAGATCTAATACATGATTGTGTAGAGGTATATATGGATGATTTCATAGTTTACGGAAACACATTTGAAGAAGCCTTAGAAAACTTGGAAATTTTTTTAAAAAGATGTAAAGAAGAAAATCTTTCACTTAGTCATGAAAAGTGTTTTATGATGTTTACTGAAGGAATTATTCTAGGACATCACATTTCAGGAGATGGGATTAGAGTTGATGAGTCAAAAGTTGAAGTCATCTCTAACTTATCTATTCCAAGTTGTCAAAAATATGTTAGGAGTTTTCTAGGATTTACAGGATATTATCGAAGATTTATACAAAACTTCACTAAGATAGCATCTCCACTCTTCAAATTACTTACCAAAGACTGTGAATTCAAATGGAATTCTGATTGCTAGTTAGCCTTTGAGACCCTGAAAACAAAAATTTCTGAAGCACCTATTTTAAGGGGACCTAACTAGAAGCTACCTTTTCATATTTCAACAGATGCCTCAGATACAGCTCTAGGAGCAGTATTGGGAAAAAAAGACCTGATTCCTTATGCCATCTACTATACCAGTAAAAATTTGACTCCTTCAGAGTTAAAATATACTGTAACTGAAAAAGAGTTTTTAGTTGTTGTTCATGCCAAAAACAAATTCAGACACTATATAACAGGCTATGAAACTTTTGTTCACACAGATCATTCTACAATTAGATACCTAATGAAAAAATCAATTACTAATGGCAGAGTCATAAGATGGTTATTGCTTTTACAATAATTCAACATTACTATTCTAGATAGGCCTGGAAAACAAAACACAATAGATGATTTCCTATCTAGAATCCAAAACATCAAAGATGACACTCTAGTTGAAGATCAATTTCCTGATGAATATCTTTTTGCAATTTCTACTCAGACTCCTTGGTTTGCTGACATTGCTAATTATTTAGTTTCAGGGAAATTTCCTTCAATAATGAATGCAAGAGACAAAAGAAAAATCATTTATGACAGTGCAAAATATTCATGGGTTGCTAATGAGTTGTACAAGACAAGTCCAGATTTTATCATTAGGAGATGTGTTTGGGAAGATGAGATGCCTGAGATTCTCAAAGCATGTCATGATGAACCTTGTGGCGGACACTTTGTTGATAAGAGGACAGCTTATAAGGTCCTTCATTTAGGATACTATTGGCCATCCCTTTTTAAAGATGCTAAAGAGTATGTCAAAAGGTGTGACAGTTGCCAAAGGGTAGGGAAACCTTCTCCTTCAGGTGAGATGCCATTACAACCTCAGGTACATATTGAACCTTTTGAAAAATGGGCTTTTGATTTTGTAGGACCTATTAGTCCTCCATCAAGACAAAAGAGATATATATTAGTTTGCACTGATTATGTTACCAAATGGGTAGAGGCCAAGCCATTACTTTTTGCTACTGAAGCATCTGTAGTTAATTTTCTTTTTGAGGATATTTTTACTCGTTTTGGTGTCCCAAGGGAAATTGTTACAGATCAAAGAGCTCAATTCACATCAAGGCTAGTGGAACAAATGATGGAGAGGTACAAAATCAGACACAGAAAATCTACTCGCTATCATCCACAAGCAAATGGTCAAGTGAAATCTACTAATAAGGTCATTGAAGGGATCCTAACAAAGACTGTTCATTTATATAGAAGAGATTGGGTAGATAGGCTTCCTGAAGCCTTGTGGGCCTATAGAACTACATGGAGAAGCACAACATGCCATACTCCTTATGAACTTGTTTATGGAAAGCAAGTTTTGTTTCCCATAGAGTTCCAGATTCAAACTTTCAAAATGGCAGTTCATCTAGGACTTGATCTATCAGAGGCACAAAAGCACAGATTGGAGCAGATTAATGAATTGGATGAGATCAGACAAGATGCAGTTCAGAAAACCAGTATAGTCCAACAGCAAAGGACTAGATGGCATGACAATTACATCAAGGAGAAGAAGTTCAAAGAAGGTGACTGGGCTCTCTTGTTTGATTCAAAGTTCAAGGATTTTCAAGGTAAATTTCAAACACATTGGCTTGGGCCATATGAAATTATAAGAATTTTTGACAATGGAGCAATAAAAATCAAGACAATAGATGAAGAAGAGGTCAATTTTCTTGTGAATGGTCATAGATTGAAGTTGTATCATAAGCCACTTTCAAAAGAAGAATTTGTCAAAAATTTCCAGGAAAACAATGATGTGAAGTTAATGAAGAAGAATCTTTCTTCTTCATCAACTTAATTGAATTTTCTGAAGTCATTTTATTGAAAAAAATAAAAATAAATAAAAAATAAATAAAAAATAAAAAATAAAAATAAAGTATAAACATGAAAACTAATCACTGATTAGCATGTTTATCCAGAAAAGATTAAGTGAAAATCAGAATCTTTCTGACACTCTAACTTTTCCATTTTGTTTTTTTCTACAAGCAGTTGTTACATAATCATAAGTGCAAATCCATATTTCACTTGTGATTCATTTCATTCCATTTACTCATCCATCCATACTCCATTTCATTCATTCATCCATACTCCATTTTATTCATTCATCCACACTTCATTCATTTCACCCCATAGTCCACCTCATTTCCATTCCATATTTTTAAAGTTTGATGTTTTTCTACATTAAATAATACATATCATGAATTGCAGGCCACTTCTCATACTTCACTCCATTTCATAAGTTGTGATCCATTCCACTCCATTATTCACTTCATTCATACTCCATCTTACCATATTTCATTATTCATTTCATACAACCTTTCATCATTCCAAGCTTCAAACCATATTTCAAGTTCTCTACAGGTACATTATGCAATCAATCAGACATTCTGCAGCCAGAGAGCCTGAAAGCACTGTCTAGTAATCATTTGATCTGCAACAAAATGATCCTGCATATCCAAGAACAAGCAAAATCAAGAAGGTTATGAAGACTCAAAAATTAATGATTTTTCAGGAGAGAACAAAGCATATGAAGATCACAAGAAAATTAAAGCAAAGGCAAAGGTATGAAATTATTATAGTGACGAATCATGAAAATTTTTAGTATAGTTCAGTTATATATTATTCAAAAAGTTGTTTTAATTAATTTTTTTGATCATGCCTAACAAACCTCCCGCAAAAACTTTGGATAAAACTCCTTCTATTCCGCCATATCAAAACCCATATCCGATCATCATTTAAAAATCTAAACGGTTAAAGTGCTTAAGTGATTGGATTAGTCACGTCACTAAGCATTTAATGATGATTTTGAATTCGTTACAAAATATCTCCGCGGTCTTTTCCTCTGTGATATATTTCAACTCATATACATCATCCTCACCTCATTATATTCATTCCGTAACCACTCCATATCACTCTTTCTCGTAACCAACCTTTAACCATTTCGGTCTGTGAAACAGAGGCATCTCTATAACAACCATTGTCACCGTGAACAGAGGAAACATATGTGGGGCAAAAACAACTTGCTAATGGCCATTCTCACCATGAGCAGAATACTAGTGAATTGAAGATTGAAGGAGAAGTTATGGGCCTCATCATGAGAACTGAACTAGTTGGCACTAAGTACTTGGAAGGTTATCCCCAA